>JBCEWB010838462.1:0-16114 GCA_039654565.1 Peronia peronii
GATCTAGACTCGTGTAGATAATTCCGGGAGCTCCACGGTGGCACATCACACACTAGCACACAATTACGGTCAACTGAACATCACTCACAACACACTCGCGTATACCTTGCGTGCACTATCATGATTCGTTACAGTTATATAAGGTGGTAATCTAGTTTCATAAGGAGCTATCTCTATTTTGTCACATCTTGCAGTTAATCCCAGGGCAGAATAAAAATGCAGTTCAGAGAAGTATTGAAGACCAGATTTCACATTGCCTTCACCTTCACTTCAAAGGAAAAAACTGGATGAATTTGTAGAAAGTGGAAAAAGAAAACACTGATCAAACATTACAATAATTTCAACTGAATATATGGGTGAAGTATCAGAGTATGGCTTATTCTGACAACTGTCAACACATAAATAACTTTTGAAAGACAGGAAACAAGATCCTTTTAACACTTAGTTTTCGTATAGAATAGGGACCATGGGTAGGATTCATCATGGGAATAGGGGGCATCAGAACTGATAAATCAGTAAACATCCAGCAGATAATATCAAAACAACCAAGCAGCCAGAGAGCTAGAAGACTATTTACATATATAAATTTGCAAACAAATAGTGACCAAAACTATTGAAGAGAGAGAACATCCAGTAATGTTTTTCTTTCTAACTTATCAAGGTTCAGCCCTCAGTCTGAATCCTATGGCATTCATTGACATATGAAATATTTGCAAACTACACTCTGCCCTGACAGGACCAGTAGTCAAACCTTACATTAACCACACCTTTCTTGTCCTGTTATTGAGTTCCAGCTGTAGTTTTGAGTGCTCTGATAGAAGACATTATAATATTCTTAACCATATACTTCAAAACATACTTGTTCACCAAGCATCTGTCAGAGTAATGTTTTCAGGCTTTTCCCATTTGTCAGTCATGTCTACAAACTTACAAACGTGTTTGAGTTGTATTACATGATTATGTATGTGAGCATGTCTCGAATCATGTCTGTATACCATGTTATGAATTTGTACGTGTGTTGTTGCCCCTGTTTGTTTTGAGGCATATTTCATGTGTGGCTGTTCAACATTTTGGTTCTATAAAGTGCTTCAAACCCTCCAGGGGTGAGGCGCTATATAAATGCCCTTTAGTATTATTATTATTATCTTTGTTGCTTTGTCAAGTTTTGCCTATCAGTTTTGTTGATTCACTTTGGAGAAAGAGTGTAGGCTAATACTTTTGTTATGGTGAAGGTGACAAGTTTGCTAAATATTTGCCTCGCTATGTGACACACAGGATGCAGAAATGGAATCAATTCAACTGCAGACCAAACTAGATGACATCAAGGATGAGAAGGAAAGACTTCTGAATAGTTTGGTTGAAGCTGAGTAAGTTTTTCTCACATTATTTAATTGTATTCAAGTTTTGGTACCCCTCTTCACTGTATCCATTTTTGGTGTTGTTATCTTGTTTGATGTCATCAGTTTCATTTTTGTTTTTGTGCCAGATACTCCTTCATGATTGTAGAAGAAAAGCAACTTCTGAATGATCACTATGTTTTGACTGTTGGCGACAAATAACCGTAATACATATAGGATGAAATCCTGACATTTTTGTTCTATTTGTTTATTTGTTTGTAATTTTGATTACTCAAATTTGTTTATTATTTCAACAGGCGCCAGATCATGCTATGGGAGAAGAAGACACAACTTGCCAGAGAAACTCGAGCTGCTGTCGATTCTGAAGTAGGTCAAGGTGAGATGCGTGCCATGAGGTCTGAGATCCATCGCATGCAGGTACGACACTCCCAGCTGATGAAGCAACAGGAGAAGATGATCCAAGACATGGAGAAAGCTGTGTCCAGGTGGGTTCTTTACCCAGTTTCACCCCGTTCTATTTCTTCTAGATATTTTGACATCGCTATCAGTTGATATACGCTTCGGCACTTGTGTCATTACGACAACAGTTTGGTCTGTTTGATGCACTGTGTGTTCTGCTGTGAGGTAGTGTTTTCTGTGTTCCGAATTGATGTAATATGGAAAAATTGAAACATGGCACACTTACATACTTATCTTTGGATTGAGCAGTCCTATCCTATTTTATCCTGTCCTATCGTATTCTATCCTGCTTTGTCTTATCATATTGTATCCTAACCTGTCCTATCCTATCTTATGGTATCCTATCCTGTCCTGTCCTGTCCTGATCTATCTTGTCGTATCCTATTTTATCATACATTACCCTACCATGTCCTATCCTGTCCTATCACACCCTATCCTATCCAATATTATCCTACCTTATCATTACCCATCCTATTCTGTACTATCCTATCTTTCCTATCCCTCCCTATCATATCCTATCCTAATCTGTTCTATCCTATCCTATCCTACCATGTCCTATCCTATGCTATCCTATCTTTTCATATCCCCATCCTATCCTGTTTTATCCCCTCCTTTCCTGTTCTGATCTGTACTTTGATGGAATACATTTTAACAATTTAGTTAGATCTCGAAAAACACTTGCATTAACAGACACAAACATTGATGAAAACTGTAGAGGCTGTTGTTGAAAGCTGAAAAGAAACTTCGCTTCATGATATTAGTTCCTGATTTTTATGTTGTTGACATCCTGGAATGTTAAAACTGCTTGGTTTTTTTTTTATAATAAATGTTGTCCTTTTTTTTTTCAGGCGTGATACCATCCTAACACGTGGAGATGCCATGTCTAAAATGAAGAAGAAGGTGGTGACCAAAGGAACTTTTGAAAGGCAACTGGCTGAATTGAGGAAGAAGATCAAGCACACCATTAATGTAAGTCGAACTTTTCATGAAGTGTGAGAAATTCATAAAGTATTGTTACATAACATTTGCCGTGATTAGATTAAATCAGATTTAAGCATCATAAGATCCTGAATCATTGATTCCCTTGTGACTCATAAGATGAATCCTGTTCGGCATTTTTCCTCATACAGTAAAAGTGCCAAGATGCTGCTCAGACATATAGTGTATTTTCAGCCCCCTGCAGCCATCAGTACCATAATGACGAGTGCTGTTTGTCATAATACGTATTCTCTTTTTGTACCTTATTACAGGGAAATCGCATGTAGAAAATGAGGGGCGATAAAAAGCAAAGTGACCATGTGTCATGAAGAGGTTAATTGTGGCATTTAGATGAAATTCAGCAAATGCATTGTATGCAGAAGAAAACATGGTAACTTTGATGACAAGCTCTTTTTTTCTTTTCACAATGTTACTGTGAGAGCAGCTAAACAAACCACACAAACTCCTTCAAGCTTAAAACTCAGTAGATTTCCAGTAGCCTTCTGCACAAGTAGTGCACTTAGAAACAATAGTGTCAGATTTACCTATGGTCGGAAAAATTGATGCACTCTGGTATTTGCCATGGTCTTCAGGAAGCCAATGTGTGTGACAATGAGATAAAGGAGTTGAGAGATCACCAGCAGGATCTGAGCCAGCAGCTGGAGGAGAAACAGGTCAATGTCCAACAGTTACAGGGTGCCTCGGACACTCTGGATGGAGATGTTGATAGGACATTTGAAATCAAACAAAGGGTATGAAAATATGTTTCTAAAGTCTTGTTTTTCTGTTATCAGTCTTACAAGGAAAGGACTAAAATACATTGGTAGATGCACCCAAAAAAAGTATATACACATCGTTGATTTGCACATTTAGTCTGGAGTCCCATTCCTCTGACGTAAATAACCATGAAGCTTCATATCATATGCCAGGCTGTTTAAACTGATTTTTTTTTTTAAACTCTTCTCTAGGAACTTTGCATGGGATTGCTTCTAACCTTTGCTGACTACATATTGTTGTTGTTTGTATCTTGTTTTGATGGCAAAAAAGACGACGGAAAATAATTTTCATGGCTAACAAATAAATTTACCATGATATTTTTCATGACCTATGACTGTCTAATACTTTTCTCCCCTGGAAGCCGACAGTTTAGTTTGAATTAGGATTTAATTCCTTGGTATGAAAGGGCTGAATTGTTGATTTAAGGGAGCTTTCTTTGTATTCAGGTAGATAAGATACTGTTTATACTTTGATTAGCATTATTATTCTAAATATTTGTTCCCCTCATTTATTCAAAGTTTTTAATTTGTACTTTGTAGTTCATCATAAAAGTAATGAAAAAGCATGGATTGCATGAACACAGTGAAACTAATAATCGACAACTGCTGCATATTTTTTTCCTCCCCACAGAATCTCGGAGAACTCTTGGGGCGCCAGCAAAAAATGAAATATTACCAGCAAGTGAAGGACGGAAAGTACACCATGATGTGCCGCACGGCTCCTGCTCTGGAACTGGAGTCACAGAAACAGGAGCAGCGAGTGCAGGCCTTGAATGCTATTGTTGACCGATTGAACTCAGAATTTCCTCATGCCCAGCCAGCTCTGCGTAAGGTCACAGTGAAACTAGCATCCAGATCAGCGCCCTCGGACGACGCCTAACGTATTTCATATCATGGCTGAATGGAACATCTGTACATTTTGAAAGAGAAAAATTGAGAATTTTATAAATGAAACGACATGATACTTCTGTTTTAGCTGTGAAAAATAGATATTTTGTTCTGCTGAAAACATCTCCCATTGATTGAACGTAGTGTCACGTTTGAATTTTACATAACAGAGTAGAGAATGAACAAGGCTTTCCACAATGCAAATGTAGGATGATGTTACTTGTGTGCACATAAATAGCAAACAATATATCAAATATAGAAGAACATAAATGACAATTTTTATTCAATACCAGAGAACTTGCTGAAGTTCATATGAAGATAACAAATGCTTGGTTGGTAACATTAATGTATGAAACTTGAGGAACAACAGAAAACAGAACAATAGTCACCAAATGAAATTTTAGAAAATTCACTTCAGCTTTAACAGTATGTCACAAAAAAAAAAAAATCTGTCTCATGCGATGGCATTGTAATTTGTTGTCTACATAAAAGCCTTTATTCCTTGACATTATGACACCAATGTCATTTCCTTCACCAATCAAATTCTGAGTGTAATTTATTTCATCAATATGTTCAGAATCCTCTTTGATTGGGCAGTCATTGCATATTATGTTTGACTTTGATGCAATTTAATTTTATTCCTTGAAGATCATCCAACCAAAATATGCTTTTACAATAGATTTATTGTGATACTGCTCTCTTGCACACATGTTTGTTGTATATATTGTCTTGTGGTTTTCATGTTTTGTCTCGTAAACAGCAGTTTTATTTGTTGCTTTTGTTTTGTTTTGTTTTATTTTTTTTGTTTCAGTGTTCAGCAGCGGCAGTTGTGCCACTGGAGTTTATGTTTGTCTGTTTACTTTAATAAACAGATGAGATAAACTAAATCATCATATTGATTTGTTTTTTCTTCCTGATAAAGAAACGAATGTTTGATGCATGCAACAGGGATTAAATCAGTCGGTAGAGAGGTCTGAGTGGCAACAAAGAGATGTAAACTCACATTCAATAACAGAAAAGTTACTAATTTGTGCTCATAATTATGTACATTTCCATAATAATGTATCGATATGATATGTTATTATTTATTGATCCAGGCGAACTTGTACTTTTTAGAGAACAACAACACAACCGCAGCTGCACTAACACCAACAACAATTTTACCAGAAATAGAGACATTAGGAACAACATCAACAACAATGACAACAGAAAAGATATATTAAGCTTGTGCCATCACTAATAATGAGCAAATGCAAGATAACAGAATCAGTTAGTACCAATTTGGGATGACAAGATCAGACAGACTGGCTAAAACGATCCTCCAAAGAACCACCAAAGAAAGGGAAAGCAGAAGCAGGCAAAGGAAGAAGTGGGCAGACAACACTGAGGATCTGACAGATAGAGAAAACATTTGTCTCGTGGTCAGGCGAAATGACATGTGAGTCGCATTTCTAGAATTGAGAAATCGGGCTTTGAATGTGATGAGGGGGGGTCAGACATCAACAGTTTTTTTACTCCAGAAATCGAAAGTACATTCATTTCTGAACGACAATATCAGTCTTACCCTCCATTTGTAAATATTTCTTCATTAAAATCGACGTTTTGTGAGGTGGATATGTAGATTTATGCATTCAGCCGTTCACTTAAACTCGATTTTCTCGGAATTTCGGTCATTGCAGGGGGGTCCCCACTTGTCTCTTTAAACTGCAATATCACTGGCTAGAATGAGGCTAGCTCAAAATCTTTTTCATCATCTGAAAGGGTTTGAAATAAGTTTTCACATGATACCAAAAACCCCATATGGTGAAAAATCGACATACGTCTCATTTTGACTGGCTGCAAGACATTTGCAGAAACATAAGCCCTCTTGTACAACAGACAAAACTGGAGAGAGCTGTTGTGAAATCTCTCCAGTGACACCCCTAGGTCTCTTTGGAACAGGTGTTTTTTGCTGAACAAATTTGATTTTGGGGTTTTCTTTTCTCTTGTCTGCCTTTCCTGAATATAAAAATATTGGAGAGTGGATGTATCCATTCTGACCATTCACCCATGGTCATTCAAGGGACAACCGACATACTGCCAGCTAGGCCTTGGCTCCCTTAGATTGCTATATGTGGTGATGATCATCAATATTCCACTGGACACTGCAAAGGACGCATAAAGCACTTGATTATGACCTCCTTTAGGAATATCTTGAGCCCCACTGCCTGAGGTGGACATTGGCTGACATTTAGAGATGAAGGCAGAGGATGAGTGTAAGTTTTCACCACATATTTTAAAATAAACTTCCACTTCACATATTTTAAAATCAACTTTCACTTCCTGGGAAGAGACAAATTCTGTTTTATTTTTGCTGTTTCAGAGCACAGTTGTGGATTATCTGCTGTAATAATGGTCAAGACACTCTTGTTTTGACAGAGAAAGGTATGGAGGCCACATAATATGTCTTCATGAACCCAGAGATAACTACATGTATAATAGTTTTGCTAGGCTTAACCCCTATCACCTACAGGGCTCCCATTGTGACTAGAACAAAGATCCTTTTCTTGTTTGATGAACCTCATGATTAATAATAATCCTGAGTTTTGTTAAACAATAAAAGAATCTTAGTTCTAGTCACAATGGGAGCCCTCTAGGTGATACGGGTTAGTTTTGGTTTGTGTTGGGGTTTAATGACACATCAGCACGATTATGGCTATATTGTGTCAAACACGGTAAGATACGTTTAAACATCAAGAAGAAGAAAGGAAAGAGAGCGGGACAGAAGACAGGAGCAAGGAGAGAGAGAAGAGATGTCTCCCCTAGAATGTCGAGGATGGCACTCTATCGGAGACATCCCACCGATGGCGGGCTTACACAGCTTGCAGGTGGGAGCAGAGAACCTACTTATAAAGCCCGGGCCCTCATGGAGGGTGATATGGGTTAAGGAGCAAAACTCTAGGAAAGATATGAACAGAAAGCTGGGAAAAGTCAAAAACACAAGTCACGGAGAGGGGGCTATTACTTAAGGCAAGGCTGTTTTAAGGCTGGAAGTTGGATTAAAAAAAAAACAAAAAACTCTATGTCAAATTTCCCCTTCTGAAAACCCCTAAATGCATTTGTTTTTTCATTTCAAAATTCGCTTTTTTATAGTTTTTTTTTTTGTATCACCCTTTAAAACAAACAAATTATAAACCGATTTCAACAAATTTGGCATACGGTACATCAAGAACGTATGTATGCACGTCTCATTATGTTTGTAATGGTTTGCAGAATAATAAGTTTAATAATAAGATTAAATGTGAAAGCTCACAGCATGGAGATTTGTCTTTCTTTCTTTCTTTCTTTCTTTTTTATTTCTTTCTTTTGTCTTTCTTTCTTTCTGCCCTTCCTTATTTTCAGTCATTATTTCTTTACGTCCCGTCTTTCTAAGCGGTTTTTCTTTTGTTTAGTGCATTTTCCTCCTAAGTTTTGCCCGTTAATTATTCTTTCATGTCGTAATGCAAGATACAAACACACACATAACTACTGTGTGTATGACGTACCGTTCAGTCATCTGTGGGTGGCTTTCTCAGCGGAGTACATTGATTTGATGTACAATGCGATTTGTTTTCTTGCTCGTATGACATTCAAAGTAAAAAAAAAAAAAAGACGAAAAAACGTTTGTTTAAAAGTTAATAATGAATAATTAATTATCACCAAAATTGACAAAACAGTGGTAGAAATCACAGTAACAGTGTTGTACAAAGCTCACGACTGTGTCCATTAGCCATTTAAATATTGTTTCTTCCGTTTCTTTTTGCTCATCATTGCCCAATTTAATCATGTATAATGTAAAAAAACTGCATCGGAGATTTCACCAACCACAGTTATCTCCCCATTTGTTGACAAAATGGCTTCAAAGCGCTTCAAAATCCCGACCCTCGAAGAAATGGAAAATGCTGACACAGACAAAGAAGTACATATATTATATTTTGATGTTATTAATTTAAAAATAATTTCTATTGAATATGTTAAAGCTTTTAACGAGCGGACCAGATCTAGATTCAAGTATTACTTAATTATGATCGAGTAAGTGTAAGCACGATACACTCAACACTCCACTAAATCTCGATCAAGATTTATAGGACTAGAGGGTCAATGCGTCAGGGGGTGTTTACATCATCTGGTATTTTCATTGTGTCAGATTGCACCAGTTTGCACCAAACTTGGCTTATTTCTTCTGGGCAATAAGCTAATCAACGAATTTTGGTTCAAATTGGTGCAGTCTGACATGATGCCGACAGAGGTGACGTGAACACCGGCCCTGACGCACTGACCCGCCAGTCCTCAAGATCTAGATCTAGATCACGAGATTTATTTCAAAAGTAAGTTTTGAGCATTCATATCTTGAAAAATTTTAAATGTAGAATATTGGTAAATGTTACAAGATACATTTCAGACAATACCTACTGAACAAAACTCTTGCATTTGACAATGGGGTGCAACCATTTGTTGAGTGTGGGCTTGGCTAAAGTGGCTTTGTCCAGACATCTCATTTTATCTTGTGGTGTCAAGTTTATTAATGCCCTCTTCCGAATCAGGTCTTTGGTCTTGAAGCTTTCCTTTGATGTTTGGAATATGATGTAGGCCTAAGTCACATGGGACAAGATCTGGGGAGATATAGATGATGTTCCAGTGATTCCACTCTTCAAAAGTTTGTTCAGCCATTTGGCAATTGAACCATGACTCCAGATTCCAATAATCTGAGACTTTGAAGAGTTATAACCAGACTGGGTATTGTTGGAGTATCTTTAATATTTCCCAAATCCTGCCTTATGTCATGGACCTTTTCCCAATAATCAAAGAAAAGCTTTGAGAAAAACAAAATTGGGCTTGAAATTGGAGAAAAACTTGAGAGGTGAAATTAGTTGCCTGGACAAAGCTACATAGGTTGACACATTTGGTGGATGAATATGCCACATGCACAAACATACTGACAATGACAGATGTTCCATTGTGTGAAAGATATGTATACCAGTTATCAGTATTCTCCACTTGAAATTTTGAGATATAATCCATTAATTCCTTCATTAAAACAACATCATTAGTGTCATCATCTTCACTCTTCTCTCTTTTATTGTTAATCAACAGTACGTTATTAGTCTACCTCTTCAAGTAATAAAATTTCTTCTGAAATTTAAGGCACCAGAACCCCTATTCAAGAGGAGGAAGGAATTTGAAACACCAGAGCATGACTCATCTAAATCAGTTGTTAGCCGAATAGATGGCATTGTGCCATCCATCCGAGCTAATCCTCAAAGTGGAACACCAACCCCCCAAAACACAACAGCATGGTCCAGTAACAGTACCTCATCTGGAATAATATCACAAATGAAGGACTGTACAAAGGAGGCAATATACAGTAAAGGTGGCTCAAATGGCACTTTAGGAAATGTTGTATCCTGTGATGTGATAGAGTCTGAATCCTCAAATGGAGTTGACGAAGCACAAAAAATGTAAGATATTTCACATTTTCCAATACAGGAACACAAAGTATTGTCATTGTAAGGAGGAATGTACTACTGCTTGGCTGATGAAATGTCAAAAAGCAGGCTTAGAAGATTTCTTGTATGTCTTACAATGTCTTGTTTCAGTATATGATAGACTTGTATGCTATGTCTTCAATCTCAAGACAAGGCTTTGTTATGAAAATTAAAAGCAAACTATGAAATGATCTGAGCTCTTTAGTCACAGATGTGAATTTTGTTTTAAAATGAATAATAGATAAACGTTCATATTACAATATTCAGTCAGTATTACAAACATATTGTCTGAGAATTTACAGTAGGGTTGTGAAAACAGAATATTTAGATTTAATAAAACTCTGAAGGGTGAACTGCTTTTTTGTTGGGAATAAAAAATTCCTGTTAGTAAAAAGCTAGTTTTGAATTATGGGACTCAAAACTGTATATATTTTTATCTTGTTTACTCTGCTATTTCATAATATAGATCTATGAGAATGTTGTTTCATATTACCAGGCCACCAGCTGGAAGCAAACCAGGGTCATCAAATTCACTCATTGTAAATACGAGACAGGTAAATAAACGTACTCTCTATCTCATTTGAAATATGTGTAATGTAACATCTTAGATCATTATTATTTTTTTAATAAAAGGCATAGATATGTACAGTTATTGTAGAAAAATGTAATATGTGAAATGGAATGTTATTTATGATAATTTGAAAAATATATATTTACTACAGAGAGGACAAGGTAATAACATGTAATAGATAATGTTTGCAGTTTATGCATTACTATTTCATGTGCTATTTATAATATTAGCAAATGTTTATCTGTCTGTTTGTCTGAGTTTATTATATATTTGTCTTTCTCCTATGATGAAGAGAGGCAATCCAATTCTTAAGTCTGTGCGGAATATCCCTTGGGAATATGGCAATATTGTTCCGGATTATGTGATGGGCCAAGCCAATTGTGCCTTGTTTCTGAGGTAAGTATTTATACCTCTTTCCTCTTATATTATCTCTTATTGTTTGAGGACTAGATTTTTTTTTTAGTGTTAAATCTTGTACCATTTCTTCTGATTTGAAGAACAAGAATATTGTATCTTTAATCAACCAGAACAGAAGTTATTTACAAGAAATACCAGTACTAGTAGTCAGTTTGCTCTTGATACCATGCCAGGTTGTTGTTTATTATTCAAATATCATTAAACTATTTGAGTCCATGAGTTATTTCTTGGTTGACTCTTCTTTAGAAATAAAGATAGCATAATGCCAAGGATACACCATGTCAGAAGTAAGATGCCCAGGCTTGTTAGAGTTAGTAGAGAAGGATCTAAGGGCTGGAAACATGGACATGAGTACATGGTGAAAATCCTCAGCACTCTTTAGGATAAATACTGTTCAGAATCCTATACAAAATTCTATAACAAAATGCATTCCTTTTTCAGGTAGAAGGCAATTTTTGTTATTTTAAAATCTGCACAGGCTAATAGTGGTATCCTAGATCTTAAATTGTCATAATGATTTTTTTATTTTTTTTTAATCTTCATCATCAGCTTGAGATATCATCAACTTCATCCCAATTATATTCATGAAAGATTAAAACTCCTGGGAAGAAGTTATGATCTGAGAGTGATGTTGGTGCAAGTTGATGTGGTACGTAACATGAACTTCTTGTTTGAATAATAATCAGTTTACCAAACATAAGCACAGGCTCTACAAAATGAGCTTGGAAAGGGAGAAAAATGAAGTCATGAAAGTAAAACAATTGGTTGAGTTTTCATATATGATGCTTCATGTGGTTATTCCCTCTCTCACATGGAAGTTCCACGCTTGTCATTTACTATGGTGTAACTCCTTACTCCATTCTATTTCAAGTGGCCATTGCCGACTCTTGGTATTCCTGCTCATTCTCAAACTGTGAAATCTTGCATTTGGTCCCCATTCCATGTTAGGATCAGGCTAGATGCAGAGATGCAGAACAGTGTAATACACCTTCACAAAGGGGATTGACAAACAAATTAATACATTGTGTTGAACACTACATGGTTTCCTTTGCCCTTGTGCCAGTGATCTAACAGCTGGCACTATCAGTTTGACATGTACATTCTCATTCAAATTCCATATGAAAATGTTAGCTCTTACATGGACATAGAGATCCAAAACACATTCAATACTGAGAATTTTTATGGAAAGGATCCATGATTTTGAGTTATGGATAAGTTATTCATGCACAATCATTTCTAGAAGTTGCTTTCTATGTTTCCAGTTTTCTCATATCTGCATTATGTTTGTGATGATTAGAGAGAATTAGTGGAGAACAGATAGGGAGGATGATAATGGGGAACTTACCTAACAGATGTAATGTCTTGCACCCAGGGCAAATGAGTCGTGCTGGGCGATCGCAAGTTACGGCCGTTTTTAACTGTTTCCCAACTCAGCAACTAAATTTTTTTCTTCAAGTTAGAAAAGGTTGAATTTTCTTTTTGTGGAAAAAAAAAAAATTTGGTATCTCAGTCTGAAAATAGTTAAAGAAAATGGTTAAAAACAGCTGTCACTTGAAATCACCCAGTGCGACTTCTGACTTATTTGTCCTGGGCACAAGACATATGTTGCCATTTTTAGTTCATGCAATTCACCTTCATAATATATTTTAAAGTGGAAGTTCAGCCAATACTGTTTTCTTTATGAGACAGACATTAGTCCAACCTGAGTTCATTGTAACTGAAACTGCAGATCAGTTAATTTCACATTTTGTTATGCTGGATTGTAATTTAATTCAAATCTGCAGATCTTTGTTGATGTGTCAAATATTTTGGTCAGTCTATCTTCATTAATGCTCCTTTACCAGAATACCTGTTGCTCTACTAAGATTAAGGCATGTTTTTTTTTTAAACTTATTTCAGAAAGAACCTCACCATTTATTGAAAGACTTGGCAAAAATTTGTCTCCTGGCTGACTGTACTTTAATCCTAGCATTCAGGTGAGTTACACAGTTCAAAAAGTACAGTCAGTCAAACAGATAGCATGAGCTAATTGAGAGTTGAGTGCCGTGTAAATTGCCACGATAGAGAAAAAAAGAACCATAATATTACAAAGCCTTCTACAGTTCACAATTACTGATGCTGTAAATGGCAAATCAGACTCAGACATTTCCCCTGTCTTTTCTTGCTAGTCTGAACTAGTCAGATGTGTTTGTAATGGACGTACATGGAGGCTATATCCATGCATAGAAATGGTAAGGGGATGAGAGAGAGAGGGGCGTGGAAGGCCTAGCAAGTGATGAGCAGCTTTCCTGACTACAATCGGACTTGAGTGCCAGTTCATTGTCTGTAAATTGGGAAGAAGTAAGAGAGACAATTATACATGTATGTAAATGAAAGGACTCGTCAAGTGGTCAACTAGCCAGGTATGAACTCCTCAGTGTAACTAGCCCTACTTTCATGTTATTATACGCAAGTTCCTTGTGGACCAGTCACCATGCATGCACACCCCTTACTGTACCACATTTTGAGTGACCAGTGGTGATTGTTCCCACCCATTCTTCAAACCCAAGTGTTGTACTTACCGTCCACGTAATTTTATGCCCATTTCATTGACTGCCAAAAAAGTTAAACTTCAACAACATGCAGTTATATTTGTCTGCATGTTAGCTTCCCAAACAAGGCACAACAGCAAAATCTGTTTGAAGAATTTGTGTTTTTGTTAAAAGTTTTGTGTGAAAGGGATATATTAATTACATAGAGAAATTATTTCGAGACTGAGAGATTTGTTTGAGGAATTTTATGATTTTGAGTGGTATGCAGTCAAGTTACTGGTATTCGTGATTGACTGTAGAATCGTGATCTTGTTTTATTTGGCTTTTCAATCACTTCTGCTGATGTGATTATCTCAGCCATTGTCCGTAGAATGAGAGCTTGGAACTACTTAAATGGTGACCAGCAATGCACATATTGGAACGGGCCATTTATTTTTCATCATCAATTGTGGTACATCTAAGCAATTCAAGTATTTATCATGTACACTGTTATATCATACATGTTAGTATGTCCCTATATTCAAAGCCTAGCCAGATCCTTGTTTAGGATCATGCACTTGACAATGACATACATGTGAAAACATATCTGGTTTCATAAATCTTTTCACCAGTTTCTGAATCCAACATGCTAAAGATATGAATATCATAATCAGCACAGAAAAACAATGTCCCATCAAGTGAGCTTGTATGGATATGTACAATGTAGTATTTGCTAACAGACTTCAATATCTGTATTTTTTTTTCTTTTCATTTCAGCCCAGAAGAGGCAGGTCGATATTTAGAGACATATAAAATTTTTGAAAATAAGCCACCAGAAGCAATTATGGAAAGAACAGAGGAGAATTTTATGGCAAAGGTAAGGCTTTGTTGTCCAGTTAAGCAATGAAGCAAATTACCTGTTGTAAATTGTATGTCAGTGTTTTAGGGTGATCATATCTGGTCACATTAATGAATGCCTGCAATGTTACATGAAGCAGGAATGGAACTGTTCTGACTTTCAGATCCAAAAAGAACAAATTGTGTGTGTCTTTTGAATTTTTTTTTATCTATCTGTTTGACTAAAAACTTCTTTGCTCTTGTTTATATGTATTATAATTATAGGTGATGTGCTGTGAAACTTGCAAATAATGACATTCTGTGCTCTGACAAAATTCTCTTGTTATTGCCAATGTCACATTATTCCAGTATCAAAGACATTAAGGTTTTGGTGAGTGATGAGGGAAAATAACAATGCTATGCACATGTGTTTACTTCCCCTTTGTGTAAATATACATACCGGTTACCTTATTTAATTTAGACAATGTATCTTGGCTTGGGGTTTTGATTTTGAATTTACTCGGGCGATGATGGCAATTTTTTGGTCACTGTTGATTCCTCACCTTAAGTTGACAGTAGTCATGACCAGAACAAATTGTGATATCTATTATCTAATGTAGACTACAGCGCTTATATGCGTGTAGTGTGTAGACCTATTGGGCCCTGCAGTAGGGCATCGCTTAGTGAATGGGAATACATTGGTATTCGTTATATGCCATTAGACAAAGATATACTTGTATATTTGAGTGCTTATCTCTCTGTGACAATTTAATACGTGTTTACAGTTGTCTCTGTCTAAGAACCTGGTCATGGGGAGACGAAAAAAAAGATAGGCTTTTTTTTTAGACGGACAGGCTCCTGGGTGGATTGATAGGTTACGTAACCTATCTTACTACTTTTACTTGATTGTTACCGTTAAGTTAAATATATGTCTCTTCGCGATAGGACTAATTTTCTTCGTTACATATGTGTGTTTTGAAAGTAGATCAAATGGTTCCTGACTTTTCTCGATGAAAAATTTCATCAGTAATGCCCAACTTCTTTCAAAAATTGAGTTTCCATGTAACACTACCTTTTGTGAATGAAAACCTGCTATTGCTATGTTATCTCATGCATAATGGCATGAGTAACTCAGGTGTGTAAAATTAGCCAGATTGACGAAAATAGGAAAACAGCTGAGCAATAAGGAGTGTAATTTATTCTTCTGCACACAAGGCCAATCACTGGCGCTGTCCCATGTGGTGTCAAAAAAAGAAATGGTCGCAGACTAGTCCATGTGTAAATTGGATATAGTCATATATTCCCCATCACCTGCCCTTTTCGCATCCCTCTTCCCTCCACCTTCTCCCAATTTTAACTGCACATGTAGTGCTATGCATTTGTCTCAAGTGGACAGTATGATGTAAAATTACACATAAGTACTCATGTGTCCAGACATGGCAGCAGGCTCATAGGAAGGTTTTTTATTTGAAGGCATGTTGTTAGGCAGATGACTTATATTGAAAACATTATGTTCACGACAGGGGCGGGCTCTTAGGTGGAGGCCACTGTATTTGATCGCTCAATACAAATGCTCAGTTAAAAGTTCACCTGCGTGTGTAGCTAGGATATCAAAATTGGGATTTTTGTTCCAAACTTCCTTGGTAATTATAACAGCATTGTATCTTATTTCAGTTCACAAAACACAGTTGTGCAATTTGTATTTAGCAGTTACACTCTTAATTAACACTTTACCTACAACACCCATAAAAGCTAAGATTCATAGATCTATACACTGGCTATCCTAAAGCTAGAAATAGTATTCTTTTGTAAAACG
>JBCEWB010838682.1:0-16111 GCA_039654565.1 Peronia peronii
ATTAGTTTATTTTTGATACAGAATAATTCTGTCCCCTCCAAAATACTTTCTAAAAAGTATAAACTTCCACCACACAAAGTTTGCTATTGTCCACGCGTGCACCGGAGCGTGACTGACCTTTTGACCTCGGTCGACTCGGCAGGAAACTAAAGGAACGGCGGTGAACAGCCATGCCTCACCCCTCCCTCGTGGCCCCAATTGAATATGATGTACCGTGAGAGGGTGACACCTATTATGTGCATGTGTAAAGCTATTACGATTTCGTTGTTATTTATGGCCACACAACCACGGTATCAGAGGATTCAGCCAAGATAAGAACCCCCAAGGTGGTTGAAAGCTTAGATACACCGTAACCATATCAGAGGATGGCTTGGCCTTTGTCTTTTCAATCATACACTATACACACTTCCAATTGCAGACATTCGGTCAGTCAAACCAGTCGTGCTTGTCAGTGTTTCTTGAAAGCCAGTTCTGAGAAGTCGCTAGGTATCCTTCAGTTTCATACTGAAAATTGTGAGCTTTAAGTTGGCAATAAAGCTATTTTAGATTTAGGCTGGCAATCAATGATGAATTCATCGAAACTAAACATGTTAAAACGTAGGAGAACAGGTCTATCGCTGCAGTTCAAAAAGACGCTGATTTGTAAAGTTGATGAAGGTTTAGTGAAAAAGTCAGATATTTGCAGAAAGTATGCCATTCCAAACTTCACTTTGTCTACAATCTTGAAGAATTTAAAAAAAAAAAGCAGAAAAAATACAAACGACATAACAGCTACATAACCACACATTTTATATGTATGTATACCTACAACAACAAGAACAACAAATATGAAAATGAAGTGGCCTTAAGACATAATGGCAATCTTCAATCAGGGGAAGTAATTCAATAATTAAACTTGCATCCCTGTTTCAATTTAGCCTCTTCGGATACAACAAAACAGCAATAAAACAAAATGTTTTCCATTCCCCGCAAGTTTTGTTTTAACCGTGTTAGAGTGTATACCCTAACCCTAATCCTAACCCTATAATTTGTGCAGTATGACACCATATGCATTAGCCCCACTGATCTTATATGTAGGCGTAAATGAAGAAATGGCTCCTTAAAATGATCTGTACATCTGCTGTGCATCATGCTGTCTGTGACAGATTTCTTTTCCTAAGCTTATCATTGCAAAGATGATGCTTGGGTTCAGTACTATAGGTATATTCTCCAGTGATGCTGAAATACACTTTCGCCATTCCTTCACAGTCTCTGTCTAAATACAAACTAACCAGTAATGCCACTCCATCTCCAAAATAAAAATAAATATTATAACATTACACATCAAATACATGAAACGACTCAAGTCGATCGGAGACACGGACGTGCTATGTGTGTTTGCACCAATGTAATGTTAATTCTTATTTTGAAGATGTAAGTAATTTCACTGAATAATTAGACGGAATCAAAACTGAAACGGATTGGAGACAGATGCACTGTCTTTTTTCACACTACAATGTGTGTAAATGTGTAAGAGGTATATACAAAGAGATAGTATTTACCTGGAAATGAAATGCTATTGCAAAGATCTTGGGTACGAAATTGAAAGTCGAAGAATACACTGGAAAATCTGAAGATCACTTCTTAATCACTGCCAAAAACATCAGTTAAATTAAGATGGTGATATAACGAGATCTGATGTACTGGCTAAAACGATCGTCCAAGGAATCATGGACGGATGGAAGAAGATGCAGAGGCAGACAAAGGAAGAAATGAGTAGACAACATTGAGGAATGGACTGGCAAAACATTTGCAGAGGCCCATGCCCTCATATACAATAGAGAAAACTGGAGGGAGTTAAGTATGGAAGCCCCTCCAGCGGCGCCTCCCCAACTCTGTGCAGAGTCAAGGGACAAGACTGGCAAACCAAGTCAGCTTATTTTACAGAAGAAAAGACAGTCAGCAACCAGCTTTTGATAGAAAGCATTAACTGATCGACATTGATGTTAACGCTCAATCCTATATTACAGTCGAGTCCGCTTAAATAGAATTTTCCGGAAACAACCTAATGAGTTCCGATTAAAGAGAGTTTGTCTTCCAGTTTTTAACAGGGGTTGGGTAGGTGGGTGGGGAGTCAATTCTTGAATGACTAATGAGGCACTATTTTATTTTATTCCAGGATTATTTCCCTTTATAAAAAAAAAAATCGCGCTATGGCCCCGAACTTTGTGTTTATCTTAAATTCAAGCCCTTTCGTATGATTGGATTGCTAGCCCTAATATGGGCTACGTTGAAAGCAAAAGTAATGTAAAGAAAAGTCAGAGCCGTGAAAAGAACTATTGATGAGTAGGTTTTAGCCCTGAAAAGGACTGTTTATGCTTTAGTCCTACAAAGGGCAGCTGAGTAAGTTTTACCCCCAAAATAGTTTTAACTCTGAAAACACTTAAAGGAAGCCTCATAGTCTGTGAGGATACAGCGAGTCAACCGCAAGTGAAGAAAAACAAAAAGACTAGCATGATGTAGAATCTGGCCTATCCCGTCCCGGTATGAGAACCAACATCATAACACCGACGCAGCACTCTATTATAGCGTAACCTATACACTTCGTAATACATTTAGATCTAACACGTATACTAGTACATTTGCGAGCATACTTGTATTATAGGTTCTGCTAAGATGCTTGATTATCAATCGATTGTCGGCAGCACTGGCCCTGATACACTGTTTATGCCCCCCCCCCCCCCTGAACACATGGCCTACTTATGCTGCGAGCGAGGCACAATACATTGTCTAATCCCTCTCGCCCCATCCATGTTGGTGGAAACCATGTGGAGATGGCAACAGCCGATTTTTATCTTTGTTGGGGCGCTGACCAGTTCGATTTAAAGGAAACACTTAGCGATGGCTTCGATTTATGCGAGAGGCATTTAATTGGCGCAAAGAGGAAAAAAAATATATTGCTTCATTTTTATTCGATTTATGAGAAATTCGGATTATCAGGTTTCAGTCTGAGTGGACTCGACTGTATATCAAGGGGCCGATCAAGTCAAAAACTTGTTCATTGAGCTCGCAAAGAGCACACTGCAGAACAACATCGCTCTGATATAATGTCACCTTCAGCAACATAGCAGGCCTTTACAATACCATTTCTTAACTGCTTCACTGCTATGCCAGTTTTGTAGTCCTGAGATAATCATTAACCATGCGCTCATTCTCTCCACTACAATTCCCCACCTTAGGCATTTAGGCAGGTGTACTGCGTGCAGGCCATCCAGCATTCTCCTCTCTACTTTCCCACAATCAGAGGCATTGACTGCTATGCAGTGTTACAAGAAGACCATGCACCAATTTTGGCTCTTATCACTACTTCATCTGCCAATCATAAGCTTTATCACTGCCTCAACTGCCAATCATAAGCTTGCTGCATTTATCAACAGATTCTGCATACTGGTGTGAAAATTTGACAATAGTTGATACATTGGATCAAACAGAAAGAAGGAGTGGCTGGCTGGTGTTGGACTGACCATGGACATATCACATATGTTTTTGTGTTGTCCCAGATATTTCAACACCTTTGTCTTTCTGTTCAAACATTAGAGGCTAAGAGAAGGGAGGAGCAAATATAGGCTTCCGCTGTCTGAGATGAGACCTTCTCTGGAACCAAATGGACTGAATGCAATGAGGGTGCTCTAAAAAAAGCCATATGAAGAGTATGGATTGTCATATCTACAAAAATGCCATTTTGAGATAAATGAAACTTTAGTAAGAGATGTTAAATCAGGGACATGAAGTTGGAGAAAACGTTATAATTTTTTATATCATACTTGTTCTTGTGACAAATTTTAAATGCAGGAAAAGACACCAACAAAAGCACTGAAGCCTATAACTCAGAACCTCAATTTTTGCAAAGATGACATTTTTGCTTTAAACCTTTGATGTATTTGAAGGCTAGCTAGAATTTTTCAACAATCTCTCCCATTTGTTTGTTCTGTTTAGTTTGCTTTTTATCTCTCCATCTACTGTAACTGATAACACGGACAGCAAAATGCAAACAACCCAATCGACTCTCTCAAGCCTCAAGTTTATGAAACAAATAAGAAACACCATGTTTCATGACACTATCATTAAACATATTAAAATTCTCAAGAAATAAAAAATAGACACTTTTTTTAAGTACATTTTCCTGATAACGTAAAAAGTGTATACATATATTTATATTTGTTTTTGTACAACCAGAAATGATTAACCATATAAAAATGAAATTCTACACACAATGCAAACCAACCAAACATATTACTTTTGTCAATGAAGTACTTCATCAGTGATAGCTTGACTGTTATGAAACACTTTAAAAACAGGAAGCCATACTTGCCTGGAAGAAAAGTACGTACATTAAAAAAAAAGAAAAAATAGTAGAAAATGCATAATTATACAAAGTCTTGTTTACTGTGGTAGCTGTAAGCTAAGGCCGACAAGTTCTTCAGGATACAACTTGTCCCCTATCAAGACTTAAAATGCCCTGTCTTGATTTGGCCATTACTACCTACCAGAAAAAAAAAAAAAACGACTGAGTGCTACATTCACTGATTCAGACTACAATTTGACTGTAAAATGCGCAAGTGAAGAACTGATACGTCTCTTCGCTAGTTGCTGATTGTTCATAAATTTAACACATAAGTGCTGATTCACTACAACTAAAGAGTTTTCAGGCTTCAAACTGCTCATACTGTCTATTCACAAAACTTTTTTTTATACACAATGTGCTGCCATGTAAACTTTTTCACATTCATTGATTAAACGTTAGTAGTCCATGAAGATGAATATGACAATATTAATAGCATGAAATTATTATTTACAAATTACAAATCTATATACACTTTCAAAACTTGATTTTTCAATTTTGATGATTAAAACAAAATCCACTTGTGTCATGAAGATGACACACATACTTGTCAAAAGGATACAACAATTATGTCCACAGCGATCGAGCAAAGCCAAGGAAAACTTTTTGGGTCACAAAGCAAATAAAATGTGTTTTTTGTTTTTATTCCCTATCCACTACAATCTTGTAGAATTGAAGAGTTCAATGGAAAAACTTGTGATATTGACCATGTTAGATATTTCAGAACATCATATTGTTATATTTCAAAGTATTTTCACAAAATTATCCTACTTTTTTATATGTTTGATGGGAAATAGGTAAGCTAAAATGCAGAGCAGCTTCTACAGACATAGTTATCAACAGTACATCACACAGAGTCGGCAAACTTCAATTTCTCAAAAGTGCAAAAATGTGACACCACAGGTTTTTCCACTGAGCCCTTCCATTTTATTAGAAGTGGCATAAAGATACATAATTTTGGCTGTTAAATTAATTATTGAAGAAACTACCATCAAAAGCATAAAATTTTTTTTTTTTTTTAAATCAGGAAAATTAATTGCTCCACACTGTACAAAGGGTAAAAAAAAAAATAGGATTTTACTGTACATGAAAAGGAAACCCACCCTACACTGTGGCTTGAAAATAGTGTCAGCATAAGTAAAGAAAACAATTTTTTTTTTAAATGTAACCTTGCATGTTCAAGGGAAGCACTGTTGTAACTGAAGCTGCTAGATTTAGTAAACGTTCTATAATTGCTGGAAAAACTGATGACTTCATTTTATATCAGAGAAAATTGAAATGGTTGGATGATCTGTATAAAGCTTTTGTGTAACAAAAGTCAATGAGGACTTGTAAGCACAATGAAAATCCACAATTACTCAAACAGAATCATAAACACTCGATAAAACACATCACTAATTTATGCAGCCCTTTCTTGACTGACAAATGATATGAAAATGCGAGTTACTGAATTTTCTGTCAAATTGCTGGCTAGTGTAAGAAGTCGCCACCCACCATTTTTCCACTAGTTTTGGCAGAGTCTTCCACTTTGCAATCCAAACTCCCCTTTTTTGGGAGTGAAATCACTACTATGAAACAGAAAACAGATGCTACAATGATGATCACTATTTCATTTTGTGCCCAGTGAGACACCACTAAGTACAATCACACTATATCCTGTCTTCTACTCAGAGAAACTGTACTGTTCTCCTAACCCATTGCAAACACATTTTGTTGTTTTCAGAGAGAAATATTAAAACCTGTCTGGATGATACAGAAAATCAAACTTAGTATGTTCCCCAGATAAACAAAGATAAAAATGAAGTTATGAGAAAAGGCAGTGATGTTTTATGCAACAAAGGTAAATTAGAGAACTTATTTAGATTGTTCAACCTGATAAATATCTCACAATGGGTTGAGAAAATATGGTTCATTTAAAATGCTGTTTCAACAATTCAATATGAAAAAAAAAAAAAGAAATGAACAGCGTAAATTTATTTGTACAATCTCTTGTAGATGACCTTAAAAAATCACTATTTATTCAATGTTTTGAAATGACTGATTAATGTTTATATACATGACAATCTACAAACCATCAGTTTCTTGCAAACAAGAACTTGTAAGTTTGCCAGTCACACAATAGCTATGAGGTCTGGCTATGTAGTGACTGGGGATCATCCTCATCAGCTTCTCCCATTGGTTCCGAAACAAGGTCTGCGGTGGAAGTGACCGGGCACGTGACCCCGGGGTGGGCAGTCTGCGTATGAGCTGTGCCGGGTTCGGGGGAACACTCACTCTGTTGAGGACCATTGTTTGAAGTGGCATCACTGGTTACTTGACTGGACACACCGCTCTGATCTGCGATGTCTCCTGTTGATGGAAGCAGCTCTTGCTGGAGGTCAGTGCCCAATATGTTGGTAAACTGGGATGCAGTACTTGAGGAATCCGCCACTGGCCCAGTCATATTTGGATCTTCTACCATTTCCTGGTTACTCATGTCAGGGGGAGCAACTTCCACATCGCTGTCAATGCTACTCTCATCTTCTTCCTCATCATCATCTTCAGAATCCTCGCTTTCCGATTCTGAGAACACCTCTGCCCCTTTGAATACATAGCGGCTTGGAGGCAGGAAGAGAACCTGGTTGTCTGGAAAGGCAAACAGAAGTATTTCAACTCTTGAGAATCCAGTGTTACAAATATGATACAACTGAAAAAGGCTGAATCTAAATGAAATTTTGAATAATTTATTTAAAGAGATGACTATAACACACAAATTGTTACTGACAATTAATAGTCAGAGGGTATGAATAGGGCTTGTTATCGCAGGATCACTGAAATTCAACATTGTTGGAGTTATACTATTGTAGTAACAACAGGCCTCCATTGGTCAATGATGACCATAGCTATTGTATCTATCCTGACCTATCCTCACTGTCCATTCAGCTCGAGCAGCGTTGCCTATGGCTGTAGAGACTGATGTGAGAATGGCAGTATCTGTCACAAAGATCGTATCTGTTGGTCTGTAGGAGTAACTGTGCTCCTTGCCGACTGCATGTTTTTCTATCGCTGCGTGCATCATAACAGCTGTCATACTTTTTTAAAACTGCCCCTGGTGTGAGAGGACTACATATGGTTCCCCTATGTATATCTTTCACTAGCGATAAATGTCACAACTTACTTGAATATATATGTCTTGCGCCCAGGGCAAATGAATCAGATCAAAAAAGATTAAATTTTCGTTTTGTGACAAAAAGAAAAATTTTGGTATCCGAGTTGGAAAATAGTAAAAAAAAACGGCCGCAACTCGCAATCGCCCGGTGCGACTTCCGACTCATTTGCCCTGGGCACAAGACATATCTTAAAAGAACATGGAATCAAAATCTGTGCATTTGGCATCACATGTATTTGTTCTGAGGTCATGACAAGTGGATGAGAAAGCCTGTCAAATTAACATCATCAAAGTTAATACAGAAATATTCTTTTTCGAAAGTTGAAATGGTAGTCATGTGTCACGTTCACCAGGCTTTGCAAAAACCATCCTACAAGGCACAGTCAGCAGCAGCCACAAAAGAGGAAGACAAAGAAAGGAATGAAAAGACATTTGACAATGGACAGGAATGAGAGAGGGTCAGAGAAGGTTTGTGGCCTCATCTTGAAAGACGTCCCTATGATATTGGCAGATGACAAGTGATAAGAGTCTGCACAGACACTGTCATGATGAGACCCCTGTAAGTAGGGAAGGCCTTGGCTCAAAAAATGCCCCAATTCCAAAGGTTCCAACTAAAATTCAGATCTGAACATCCAAAACACTATTAGCTCCTTTTATGAGGAGTTATTAATACTTCCTTCTGTAGTTTAACTCTTATTACCTAAAGTGACTACTCAGTCATCGCTAAGTCAGGACATGGTCGTCAAAGTGACAACTCAAATTAAGTGATATCTTAAAAAATATAATCCTGCCTTTAAACATTAATGAGGGTCAAACCTTATTCACATAAAAAACAAATATATTCCATGATTTTGGCTATTTAGTTCTTGCCATTTCTATCCAACAGGTGTGGATTGATTCTCTCTAATCTTTTTTGAGACAGGATAAAAAAAACTCCAAAACATTAACTAGATCCTGTGGCCAGAACTATTTTGAAGAAATTCTAGTGGTTTGATTGTAGTGATCAGTGTTTCTTTATCTTCTTCAAAGTAAATTGATCCAACTCAATTGCTTTTCTTGAGAATCCATAATTATCTTTCCTGTAACTAATATGACTAAGCAAAGTTTTTTTGAATTCAACTTATAAGATTTTACTATCTGAGCATTGCATGGTAGAAGTATCATCAGAGACGGGTGAAGTCACAACAGAAACACACCTGTTAGTCGCTGAGCCAGGCTGATGCGTCTTTTGCCACGCCACATTTTGCGAATGTCATCAAGCGAATCCTCATGAGACAGGGAATCATTAGGGTTTTTCCTGTCTGACTCCGCACAGTCCTGCTCGTCGCCTGACAGCCTCAACCGTTTCTTGTTTGGGCTGTCTCCTTCAACCTCGGTCACTTGTGAGTCTGCCTCCACAGCATAGTGCGAGCAGACTTGTGGTTCGGGTTTCGTCAACTGACAGGGTGACATCATCTGAGGCTGCGACACATCAAAGCCTACCCGCTGATCAGGCTGGTTAACTGTGCTGTCTGACGGCTGAGGTGGTTCAGGGATAGATGAACTGTCACTGTGTTCAGTGTGATTGTAGTGGTGATGGTGATGATCGTGAGGGTCGGTCTGCTCGCTAGCCGAAGGCTGGTCAGTGAGGCTGGATGGTGACGGTTTGGATCTGTCATGATGGTGAGAATGTGACTTGGCTGAATCATGCTGATGGTGATGGTGATGGGAATGAGGTGCTGTGGACTGGCTGTGGTGACAAATGGATGTTTTCTCACAGGGGATATACATGACATCTCTTTTGTGACAAGCGCTGACCAAGGATTCCATTTCTGCGGAAGAGCATGAATTGTGTGCTGTCTGATCTGACTGTGAGAAACTGGAGGAGAGCTGATCTTCTGGAACATGCAAAGACCCATCGCCAGAGTTCAGCGATGAAAAAGGTCTTTTTAGAGAATGTCTGTGGTGGTGTGATCTGTGTGTTTTTGTGAGCGCAGATTCCGACAGAGATGTTGAAACCTCGGGCACACCAACATCTATGTCTGCCGTCTGCGTTGGTGTGTGCGATGATACAACATTTTCTGAGACACTTCCGCTGAGAAACCCTTCAGCTTCTGTATGTTTCTCTGATGATGGCTTGAGTGAGGCAAAGTTTCCATGACTCTGATGATGTGCTTCAGTGGATGATATAGCAGTGTTGCTCAAGTCGTCCCACTTATCCCGGGACTCCCCCGACTGAGGACTGATAGGTGGTGTGGGAAGACTGGACATTGCCACCTCATCTAACGGAGGTCCCGGAGAGGCCAACTGTTCCCATCCCATCCCAAGTCGTCGGCACAACTCTCCAACTATGTCATCACAATTACCCAGAAGTTCTACATCAAAGTTCAGGTAACGAAGACGTTCACGATTGATGAGAATCTGGGGCACATGGGCTGGTAAGGAATCTGAAACAATGCATTTTATAAAAAAATGTGTATGTCCAAGATGATAACAAAAATAATGAAAATGACATCAATACCAACAGCTGAATGGCATAATGCAAGTTTATTTTATCATACTGTCATCAAAATGTATAAGAAAACTGTATATTTCCATTATCAATTTCCACAAGTTATCATTTGTTCTGACTGATGCGTTGATGTTGCATATTGACTGAGTACTGGGAAGTGATGTGAAACATCTTAACATATAACATAAGCAATAGTACTATAATAATACATCATGCAGGAAGCCCCCCAATTACTAAGAATGTGTTAACATTTTAGGCAAAAGATAAAATGCAACGGGTATCCTAAGAATGCAATTCTTAAGTTTAACAATGTTACTAAAAATACTTAGCGTTAAGTTCTTCTTAAATACGCTCTTGGGTTCATTTTATCCTACTTAAAGCTTTTTTTATGCAGACAGAAGTTTTGCAAGTTTTATAATAAAAAAAACAAAACTGTTTGCAAATACATGTTGATTTAGAGAGCAGAATGTTTCAGACCTGAACTTTCATGACAATATGAGACGCGGCACGATGAAATCAGGCGCTCGTCAAACTGAGGTGACCGGAGAAATCACATGATTTTCAACAGTGAATGAATTTTTAACACATTTTTTTCTCTCAGAGAATCCTTCTACATCAATATAAAAAATGCATTTCACAGTTAAACTTGCTGAAGTAGATTGAGTATAAGCCCAAAATTTGTAGTTTAGTGGCATGGCCTTGGCCATTTTGTCTTTAAATTTTTCTACAGCAGCAGGTCACCCCTATTGTCTTTAATTGCCAACATCTCGACTTCTGATTAAGGTAGAACAAAATTTTTTTCACACACGGAAAGGGAAATGAATAATCTTCACAGTGATATCAATAACTCCATATGCTCAAAATTTGGGACAAGAGCCTGATTTCATTGTGTCGTATCTCATATGGACATTCTACTTAAGATACAAACAATCAAAGACCAACATATTACTGAAATTCCAATCTTCTCAAGTTACTGGTATAGCATTAACCTAAAATTACATTGACTAATGATGTCAAAATGTCTATTTACTTGGAATGAGAGCCACAGGTCTGACTTTCAGAGAAGAGCCGATGACAATAAGCAGATCACACTCGTCTTTGTCCGCAGCCATCTGATTATGGAAATGCTCTGGGAGACTTTCACCAAAGAAAACAATGTCTGGTTTCATCACAGCACCATGGTTTGAAGGCGAACACCTTGGACATCGTGGGATGACCTGGTCAAACAGGAGCAAAACAGCATTGAAATAAAGGGGGACTTCTGAGCCATTTCTAATGTAGATCAATGAAATGGCTGTCAGAATATTACATTACAAGGAGATGCCAGTCAGTTCATTCAGTATCTTACTAATGCAGGCATAGCGAAAAACTGGTTTTGAGGAGTTTTCGTTTTTGATCAGGATTTGTTTCATGAGAAAAAAAAAAAAAAAGAAAAGAAAAAAGTAGCCCAAAAAGGACACTATACACAGATCAAGGGTAAAATTTACTGAAATATCGATTTAGATTATCATCGGAAATATTTTGATGTTTGATGTGCTGTTAGGTTTGGAAAGTGAATAAAAGTGCCTCAAAATGACTTGAAGAAGATCTGCCACTGCCACAGAAAATCCTAAGAACTGACAATAAATCCATATACTTTTAAGCTGCCAATCTTCATCTACAACTCCTCATGACAAATTGATATAGTGCTATCAATAGACTGGTCATGAGTTTAACAATACTATCAAAATCACTGCTATATTGCTAACTCCAGACCTCCAAGCACCCCACGCGAAAAGTGGCATCGATATGCGTGGCTGGGTGCTTCTTGTTAGGGCACTTGTCCGCTGAGCGGCGCAGGTTGCTGCGCGGATTATGGTTAGGACTGTTGTGGTCAAATTATAGTAATCTTAGTGCATGTATTACGACATAAGTGCAGGTCACATAAACACAATAACTCTTGGCTTTTTTTTTTTTTGCCCTAAATAACTTTGTAATTAGTCACCAGCACATGGGCAAGCTGGCCCTCATAACTCAGGCATAGCTATTTGGAATCAACCAGTTGTAAAGGGGCAGGGTAAAGATGTGCCCAAATCAAGCAAAATAATGGATCACCCTTACTAACATAGACTCCTCCATTAACAAATTATTATTGGGGCTCTAAAAACGTCATAGCATCAGGAATCGGGGTGTTCCCACGCCATCTGGAACATTCTACTGTGGTCAGCAGCTGACCATCTGAAGTGATACTTTGATAACCAGTTGATCCGACAAAACGTTGTCCACTGTTATCTTATATTACATCACTAGGGCCGCATTTTGTCATTTTTATTACCATGAAAGGATGACTACTGCAGATACTATAAATAATCTGATGATGGTTTGATCAACAAAATGCTGCCCCGACCACTATTATTTTGTATTAGGTAAGGGATATCACACATACTTACAAGATCTTCTCCCATGCAACTTTTTTCTTTTATAGAGTATTGAATAGGCCACTGTGGTGTTTTGATCTTCGTTCAGCCGGACTGCATGTCCACTTATCTTCTTTGACATTAGCATTTGTTACTCTTGAAGGCAACTGCCATGTTTCTCACCCACTTTCACGAGTGGAATCTTCCCTAAACTGACAGATTAACATACCCATTGCCAATTACACTTAGGCATAACAATGATTTGAAAAGCTGTGGGCCTTAGCCTGTAAGTTTAAGCGATGAGGTGAGAAGAATCTCACTACAATCAGGACCAAATAAATATATGTTTCACATTTCCCGTCTAAGTGGTAAGCGGTCGAATACATCTCTGGCTTGCAGGATCCTGTTGGATATATATTAGCACTGGTGCACTTTATGGGTTAAGTAAAGGACAGATTGAGTTACCTGGTTAAATATATCTTCTTTTATTGCATCAGAGTCCACCTTATGGCCACACACTGCACAAGTTGCTGTAGCAAACGAACCTGGAAAAAGTAAACACACTGTTAGCCAAACGTGTTGTAGAAATCTGTATTGCATTATCTACTATACTAACAAGCAATTGAACAAAGATAGTAGTGCTATGTATGTGTAAAAATAGCTTCAAGATGTGTAAAAATTATAAATTTTGCCACAGTATAGTTGGTTGCTGTAACTGACATGCTGTATACCCGAGCATAAAAGAAATGCTGAATAAAAGGATTCACAACTTTCTTATCACTTAAAGGAAAAAACTTCAGAAGGCTATGCCAGTTGCCATGTTATCCAATGGTATGAAAATGGACTGCACTAGAACTTCTCTCAAAACAATACGGATATCAGCTTTGAAGACTGTTCTTTAGAAAATAGTCTATTTTCATTCTTCAGTCTCAACAACTGATTTCAACGCTGCTAGTGGTTGCTGGTCAATGCACCACATTAACATCCTAAAACAGACATATATATGCCAAAATGTGCTAATGTCTCATGGGTTTCCTGAACATAAGGGCTATCAGATAAAGTCCTTTAACTGGAAAAAAAAAAAATGTGCCAACAGATTTGTATATTGTTCAAATAGAATCACAATGACATATTTCATCAAATGATTTGTATACCATAGTCAATTTTTCCCAGTACCTCATAAGTGCTGAAAATGACTTACGCCAGTATTTTAGAGCAGTGACGGGTATGCTTCAACCTCCATCATCACCTTACATACATCACATCTGTTTACAATACTGACACTAATAGATCCTCCAACATTATGCAGTGTGCCAGATGCATGTACTCACCATGACACTGCACAACCCTTTCTATTCCTGCCACCTGCTCCAGCGTGTCAATGTTCTGCGTGTAATTCCTGAGCAGCTGACCTTTCTCTTCTAGCAGTCTAATGAACTTGTGACACAATGATGGCTGGAATTGGCCAGGATATATTTCCTGCAAATGATAAACTTCTCTTAACAAACAACAAAAATTACTTCGAAGCATCATTCTGAAACTTTTAAAAGCAGTGCAAAATAACTACAGCACCGGCTGTATTAATTACTTCAGTTGTGACGACGTGAAGGTGCAAAGTAGATCTAGGACTTCCATAAATGACAAATATGATGAGATCAGACATAACCCTTTAATTTCTTATCTTACAAAACCTGACAGCTTAACTCTTGTCACTTATGACACAAAATGCATAAAGAAGAAGAAAAAAAAAAAAGAAGAATCACAGGTTTGGTAAGACAGAGATGATCCACTGCCTCGGAAATAATTTAGTAATCAATGCATTTAATACCAGAACTATATGAGAATCTTATAGAAACTATCAATTCTTACCCGAGCAAACTTGAAAAATGGCCTCGGATCACTCCGGAAGAAATGGATATCAAACATGGCCTGTGGATCTGGTAAGTTGGGAAAATCTTTGGCTAGTCTTGCATAAACTCCATCTCGAGAGCGAAAGTCTGGTATCCCACAGGAAACTGACACCTGAGACATATTTGAAAATAAACATGTGACAACAACTTTCTTTCGGTACACATCTGCATTTTTTTTTTAAAAGATGAAGCTCTTAACTGTGGAAAAAAATACTGATACTACATTTTTATCTTATGCCATTTTATTTGTAACTGGATCTTTGAGGTTTATTCATTCTTGGGGTCATCAAATTAGTCTTTGAAGAAAATTGAGTCAATTGATGTCAAACTTACCCCTGCTCCAGTCAAAACAATGATTTTCTTGCAATTGTTGAGAAGGCGCAGGACATCATCCAGAGTGTTGATGTCATGCAACTTTTTGCGCTTAGGTGGTTCCGATACTATATTAATGATGATTTTCCACAGCATGATGGGGTCAAGGCCCTCTGGGATAATGGTGCCCGTGGGTACCAGGTCTCCCAAAATTTTGCGAGGACTTTGGCCCTGTCTCATCTGTTCTTGGACCCAAGCAATGGGACCTGCAATGTGCATTGTTAAATGTGCAGTAGTCAATATAACTTGACTTTCTCTTCAGATTTTTATAGCTTGCACAGTACAAGTAAAACAGCACTATTTTATAATTTTTTAAAACTTAATTTTTCTTTTTTGTTTTCTAAAAATTAATTCATACAAGCCATGCAACGAAGTGAAGCGACTAGAATACTAAAATGTGGTTCACTGAGAAAAGCAGATTCAACTGACCATGGAATCACAGGAGTTCCCTTTGAACATGAATATTTCTTAACGAAGAATAGAAGGTGATTAAATTTCTTACCAAAAGCAAATACACTAATTTCTCTTTTCGCAAACACAAATAACACATGATTTCACTACCAACACAATCCACCTTTTTATTTTGGCTTTAATGTACCACAGCTTTGACTGCTCTATGAATACAATATTAACATACACTGCAAATATTCTAGCAGTTAGTAGAGCTTCACTAGAATCTTATTATCCAGCCACACTCAGGATTAACTCTTATTAAGTGATGGTTCTGGAGTTTTATGTGATCAACAGTATCATTTATGAATTATTCAATTTATGAAAGTAATACAATGAGCTCCATTCCTTCCTTGTTGATTACATCCGATGTTTTACATAAATTTGTACTATAACATTGCTTAAAAAAATAAATTCTCTTTATGGATCTATTCCCCAAATGCTTTTTCTCTCTCCTTGCTCCCTGTCTTCTGTACTGCTCTCTTTCCTCTCTTCTTCTATACTTGATCAGCCTTTTGATGTGTAAACATTTTTTACCGTGTTTGGCACAATATAGCCATGACCGTGCTGATATGTTGTTAAACCTAGGGTTGCCAACCCCATCATGGTTGAACCAGGGATTTCTCTTGAAAAAACCAGGGATTCTCGACCCAAAACAGGGATTTCACATACTAAAAAGAATCCGATGTTAAAACTTGTTTTGCAGTTTTCAATCAAAGAATTTAAGCACAAGCAGTTATTTACACATGTTTTCAAATTCACAGCATTTAAAATCCAGGAAATATGTACAGAAAAATCCACTCACTATTTACAATTAATTCCTTGGTCTATTTTATAGTTTGGTAAAAGTAAAGATCACAGAATAATCTGGTCTGGATCTACCATCTATGGTATCAATATAAAATATGATATAGTGAAAGTACGACGTGAAAACCAGAGTGGAATTTATGGTGAAATCCAGCA
>JBCEWB010838904.1:3192-16110 GCA_039654565.1 Peronia peronii
AATGAGCCACTGTGACTATGAGCGGTCAATGAGCCACTGTGACTATGAGCGGTCAATGAGCCACTGTGACTATGAGCGGTCAATGAGCCACTGTGACTATGAGCCAAATCACGTCCCCGTGCCAAGTACAAGCGATATAAGACAAACATTGTAAAGAAGAAAAATCTCACCTTGTCTCTGTTATGTGGAAAATAAGAAACACAAAACCCTGAAAAAAAGATGAATTATCTTTTTCTTATCCTGATAAATATTTTCTTTTCTTTCCTTTCTCTTTTTATACTTGTTCTTATTTTATTTCATTTGTTTATTTATCTATTTATTTATTTATTTATTTATTTATTTATCTATTATTCATTTATTTACTTATTTTTTACACTATGTGTTTAAAATTACAAAAGGAAATGTGAATTTTTCTTCCTTCCATTGCTTTGTGCACCTGGCAAAGGGAAGCAACCTAGCTGGCTGAGTAAATGGATCATTCAGCCGCTGATTCAATAAAAATGAACAAAATGTTATCACTATTCACACAGAAGAGATCAGCCTATGAATCTTAACCCTAAAAGTGTCAAAGAAACTTTGTGGCAGTTTCTATAACAATATTTGAGACGTGAATGACTATTCAAACGTAACCTTACTGAGTGATTAGATTCGATTTTTGAGACAACTGTGTTTTGGTATCGATAAAACAAAACGTTAGAAGTATTTTTATTTGTTTGTTTGTTTCTTTCTTTCTTTGTTAGTTCTAGGATAATGAAGGAAACAGGCAGCACAACGGTGGATTTTCAAAATGGTTGGGAGCTGAGCATCAAAAATGAAGAAAAGAAAAATAAAAAGGATCACCTTGGCACCACTTTCAAAAATCCACAGGAAAAAAGCAACATAATCAGCAAATCACGTTTCATTTTCTTGCGTATGTGTGCGTGTGTGTGTGTGTGTCGTGTGTGTGTGCGTGTGTGTGTATGTGTGTTACGCACCCATACATATTTACACAGCCAGCTTTGAGTTCCCCATTCTTCCATTGTTCCATAAAGATAACTAAAATAGGCATGAAAATACGTTCAGAGTCTAACTTCATGGGCACTAAAAACGCCAGAGATGTGAATCGGATCCCTCGGTATCATTTGCATCTCCACTGCTCATTTGACATGCTCGAACAACACAATCTGTCTGTACATAATAATAATTATGTTATTATTATGGCAATGCTTAATTATCTTTCTTCATATGGATCTGGGTACATACAAGGCTCCGGGATAGCATGGAATATGTAACAATGTAAATATAACATATGTGTAAAAATGCAGATGTAGCTCATATTGTGTTACAACAGAAACATCATAAAACATAAAATGTAACAATGTTAACATAAAACATGTTTAGCAATGTAGACATAATGCATAATTATGTAACGATGCAAACGTAACGCTTATTATGTAACAGTGTCTACATAACAGATCATGCAGTCTCTTATATTACACACAGAGAAATGTGAACATAACACGTAACGACATATAACAATGCCAAAGTACCACGTTTGCAATAACAGTACATACACACTGATACCAAAATGCACACACGTGCACACATATAATATACATGCATATGTACTCATACAGCTAACGACATTTGAAAAATAAGACAATGACGTAAGAAAAATTATGTGATGTTACGTTTTCTTGATACAGATTCTCATCTATGTCATGACTGTCAAAATAAAAGAGCTAGCGAAGTGGTTGTCTTCATTAACTCTTTGTATGCCACGGGCTGAACAAACGGTGCGTGAAATTTGCAGAATACCTTTGAATACATATGCCTTGAAAACTTCCAGTACTATTCACCCTTTTCCTGCAGTTCTGTCGGCAGAAAAAAATATTTATTTGATTCTTACAAATCGTTTACGGATCTTTGATAATTTTTGTACATGTGTCTGAATAACTTGGCATTGAAAGTGTTAAGATATCACTGACCGAGGCAAAGGTGAGCTATTACTGAATCCCCCAACGGTACCAAACTCAGTTTTGTCTCGCGTGCAATCGTGCAGGAGAAGAGATTGTAGTTTTGCACCCAGCTGACGTCACACCGCTGTAGCGATAATGGGAAGAAAGTCATGAGGGGCTGAAGAATTACTTCAGATCATAGCTAAAGGTGGTCGAAGTGTTCAGGGAACGAAGAAAGGAAGAAAGAAAAAAAAACCCAAAGAAATAAATAAAAAAAGGAAAGACGAAAAAGAAACGAAAAAGAAACTGGCTGGCTGAACGACAGAACTAATGATGGTATCAGGTTCCCCGTGTACTTATGGCCTGTATGATTTTTTACCACCATACAGCTGTTGTAAAGACGGCACAAACAGACACAATTTTATAGAATTATGAAAGGAAAAGAGAAACGCTACTAAAAAAAACACTTTCGGTGATATTTCGCCTGAAGATCTGACATTTCTGTGTCTGATTTTAAAGATCATAATCATTTTGGGAAGTAAACTGGCCATAAAAGGTCTCGTGAAGCAAATTTATATTCGATTTTCTTTTTCGTTTAATCTCCATGTTTATTTAATACAACAATTGTTCTGAAATGATCTGTTACCCGTCGTTCGTGTGCTCAAGACGGCATAGGGTGTGATATTCACTCAAAGAACAGCTTGTTCACTCATCCATCTGTCCTGAGCTCATTCCTCACGACCGTGCTCCATTTCTCTTCATAGGGCAAATGTCTCACAGCCAGCCGAAATGAGACGTAAGTCGCTGGGCTAGAACGGAGAAATCGGGCTTTGAATGTGACGGGGGCGGGGCAGGGGGGGGGGGGGTCAGACAGACCTTGATTTATAAATATTTCTTCATTAAAATCGGGTTTTTGTGAGGTAGGTAAGTAGATTTATGCGTTCGTTCCTTCATTTAAACTCGATTTATTTTCGGAATTTTGGTCATTGCTGGGGGTCCCTCTTTAAACTGCAATATCTCTGGCTAGAATAAAGCGGGCTCAGAAGTTTTTTCACCACCTGAAAGGGTATGAAATAAGCTTTCACATAATACCAAAACCTCATATGATGAAACATCGACGTACGTATTTTGACTGGCTGCGAGATAAATAACAGAAATAGTGTCTAAACAATGACATCTCAATAATGACAAATAAAGACAGATATGATCTGAGCTACTACAGTATAAGCTTGTATGGAACTGTCACATAAACTGTAGGAAATCCGGCGATGGGATGGGACAGTTATCAAAATGAAAGATCGGATTTGCTGGTCACGTGATGATGGTAAATTACAAATGTCACAGCGGTAAAAAATCAATGGCGCCGCCAACTTAATGATAATCGTACAACTTTCAGCCCAGGCTAGTCAGACATAAACTAAAGATATGTAAGATAAGAGTCATGAAATACGAATTTTTTTCTAAAAAAAGTACAGAGAGCAGTAAAATTCAGCTCTCTCCGTTGTACAAAGCATAGTGAGGATATGAATATCATATAATATAAGAATTTTAAACACTTGCTTTGCTCTGTAGCGGGCCCTGTCATTCTGTTTACGATCAGAAATCACAAGTCAAACTATCATAAAACTGAGGATACAATAAGATTCACCTTCTTCCTCTCTCTTCCTTTCAGCCTCAAATCTTCCTAAATGCAGTGAAAGATCACTATAACACAATAATTGTGAAACTTAAACAAAGTAAACAAAGCAAAAGAAACCAAAAAAAAAGAAAACAAACAAATCGGACACACTCGTGTTGTTACTAATGTTGTTTTGTTTTGCTTTTTAATTCTTATTTTTTAATTTTAATTTTTCAGTATAAGAAAGCATGAAAACATCCAGAAAGAAATTGTAGAAGAAAAGGTGGAAGGGAAAAGAGGAAGAGACAGAAGACGAAAAAAGCTGGCTCCAGAATATTGAAGAGATGATTGGGACAACAATGAATGAGAGCTGCGAGATTGCACTAGACCGAGAAAGATGGCGTGTCATAACCTCCAACCTCTTTGTAGAGACGGAAACGATTGAATTTATTTATTTATTTATTTAATTTATTTATTTATCTTGTGATTTTACTTTTAAATTGTGAGCAAAGCAAGAAAGCAACAAAAAGCAAGAGCAAACACAGACAGAGCGGACAGTGGAGAACAAACGCTAACTGACACCTAGCTATAGATTTTCAACGTGACATTGACCCCAACGTGACATCGTCTTGTACCGCTACTACAAGGGATCTTAGACGTACCGTCAACACTCAGACAGTCTGTTTTGGTGTCATGACAAGGACGTAGACTGTCCTCTCTTGTTCCTGCAGTGGCTTTAACGACAGAATCTACCCCTGTTTGATAAGCTTGGTCTATTCTGCAGGCGACGGCCAGTATAACTGTGTTAGTCTGGTTTTTCTTGCTTTGATTTCTACAAAGTGGCACAGCTGTGACACCAAACTGTGACAAAAGGGCGTGAGTTTTTGTCTTTTGACTAACGGATCACAGAAACAATTACCTTTTTTCATAGTATATTTTTTCTCTACTGACAGGTGCTTCAAATTTATTTCATTTGTATTTTGTCCCATGTATGTCCAAAATGTATCGATCTCCCCTTTGCGTAGGAAAAGAACAATGCATAATTTCAAAAGTGTCTTTGGTAATATCTGTAATCAAGCGAGAAAATTTCACAGTCTTTACGATATGTCGATCTCAGAAACACACTATGTAAGTAGGTCACTGGTTAAGTCATCGCCCTGGTATGACTATGAATGTCTGTATATCTGACTGGGTGACACAGACCCCGGAGACAGACTGCAGACTCTAGTTACTCACTCTGCACATCTGCCTTTTCTGACAGAACCTCGCATAGGCATATCTAGTACAAATGAAGTTTTTAATCAGATTTGAATTCTCCATGTCAGGGCGCATCTTTTGTTGTTGGTTCATTGTCTGTATCTTGAAAAATGAGGATTTTTATAAACTTTTTTCGCACACAATAGCTATTTACTAAGTAACTGACTAAATGTTTTTTGTTTTTTTTTTCCCTCCTGTAGAATTTTATTTTCTGCAGATGAGAGGTTCTGTCAGAAGAGGGTAGGCATGCATTCAGTGCTGGTACATTAACTCACAGCGACGTGCAGGCACATTTCCATACCAGTAACCCACCCACTGCCTACTCGTGCTAAAAAGCTAGCTGGCTTATGTCATTCACTGACTCCCACGAACAAGTGACCTAACTTAACCCTAAAAGTATCATCTGAAATTTCCCGGGTGCGGATTATTTCCATAACGACATTAATTATCCATGTTCATGAAAAATCAGCCCAGGGCATGATGGCAATGCAAGGTTAGCACCTTTTTTGGAAAGAAAAATCATACGGAAAGGATCTGAGGAACTCTTTGAATTGATCGATGCCTTCACGCCTTTGGGGTTAATATCAAAAATAAAAATATTATACAGGCCATAATCTCACATACGGCATGATTTGGTTTAGAACTGGGGTCACAGGCCATATCAAACTGTAGACTTACGGCCTGGAGTTTCCACCATTATCTGCAGACACAACTGACCAAGGGGAGGTCACACGCTGGAGACATGTAGCATCGTCAACAGCGAGTGGACATTGTAAACGGCAGTCACCAAACACACGAATCTGACAAATATCGAGACAACAGTTTAGACAATCCTGATTGTGATGGTGAAATGATACGCAAAAAAGCTATGGACAAAGCCGTCCAGTAGAGCAAAGGCAGGAGAATACAGTGCCTATAAATGCTTCTTCCAAAAAAAAAATTAAAATAAAAACTTAGAAAATAAGGCAGTTATGCCGGTAACAGGTAAGAACACAGTCTATTTTTCTGTACGTTTTTTTATAGGGACTGTTAAAAACGATGATATTTTCAAATTTGCGAGCTCTGTGGGAATATTTTTTAAAAATATGAATATGAAGAAAAATATAGGATCAGAACAGAAAATATATGTTAAATAAACCTGTAAGTTAGGAGCAAAATGTACAAGAGAAAACGAAAAAGCGAAAGAAAACAAAAAACAAAGGAAAACACTTTGATATATATTAATGTACAAAGATGCAAGAAATAACCTAACATCAAATCAAATGTAACCGAGGGGAAATGGTTATACAGAAGGCCATATTTAAATCTAGGAGATTCATAAATTATGTAGCAAAGGACGAATGTATGTACAATGTGATATTAGACTTGCACATTATGCCACAGCCGCACGAGATTATCGATTACTGACTGACACAGACACTCATGAGTACAAAGGGACTGGTTTTGGAAAGGCACAGTTTCATTTAAGATGTTCAGCACACGCGCGTGTGTTATGTGTGAGTATATTTTGAGTGTGTATGTCTTCCTGTGTGAGTGTGTGCGTCTGTGTGTAGCCATATATGTATTGTATGTAAATGTGTGTGTGTGTGTTCAGACCTGTCTGATAGTGTGTTGTGAGTGTGTCGTGCGTGTGTGTTAGCGTGTGAATGTGTGTGTGTGTGTGAAGATAACGTCGGGCCCTAGACGTGTGTCAGTGTGACCTTCCAGCTGCTCACACTAGACATAACGAACAACCAGACGTGGCAGCAGGATGTCGAGAGTAAACACAATTACAGCACAGACGGAACGATGGAAAAAAAACCAGTGCATTGTTATTATTTGTGTTGTGTTAAAAAATTCCTCTTTCAGATTCGTTTTAATCTAACCAGTTCTCTCAGCCAGTTACTGCCAACTCCCAGAGTTATACACAGCACTGGTCTTATGGTCAATAAACTTGGCAGTGTTTGTTCCAGGCCTTTGGTAAGACTTGATTGGCGCACAAACAAACAAACAAACAAACGAATAAATAAACTTTCAACGACAATATGGAGATATATCCTGTCTGGCGCTTAGCACCAGGGTCTGGTAAAAAAAAAAAAGGAAAAGGCAGTACAGAGCTGAAGTATTTGCCCCTCTTAAATCTCAGTTGTTGTTTTTTTCTACGTCAGTACCTGGAACTTTCCTGAGGGAAACAAAGACATCTGGGGCAGATCTCCTCGACATTAAATTGCTCCCACATGCGGCTCTCTTTCTCTCTCTCTCTCTCTCACACACACACACACACATACACACACATTAAGGCTTTCAAGCTCCACACACGTCACAATTCATTTTTCAGTTCAACTCATATTCGACAAAGCAAAAACCTGGAAATCCCCGGCGGAGCGTTTGTACCCCTGCTAAAATTAGAACACTCACTGATGTGTGTTACCGCTTCACCACGAGATCCGAGAACAATTGTCACCGGTCCCGTGCATTTTTATGCTTTTCTATGTCAATGACAGTGAACAGTTTGGAGTGTTTGTACCCCCTACTAAAATTAAACGGGAATTTCCAGCCGTTCGCTTAGTCGGTACAAATCTACTAAGAACGTACATGAGAGTTTTCTCGGCAGTAATAATGGTAACATTTACAGCTGTGCTCTGTACGACTAAGACATTACCAAAGGCTGCTGGCTGATGTGTTCATCGACATGACAAGACCATGACCAAAAAAGCAACGATGATGTGTTTGCTTTTATTGTAGAACATCTCAGCACTATCTCACTTGCACTTGCTAGTCCAGCTATAGGCTGAGACAAAAAATGGCACAAACTAGTCTTGCTGTGGGGTGAAAAACAGACCACAATGGCTGGATCATTTAAAAAAAACAAACAAACAAGTCAGTGGCCATGTTTATGCTAACAAAAACAACGGTCACTGATATCACGGCTACGAATTCATCAACCAAATCAGTTCTTCTGACGATTTTCCTTTATGTTTATAGTTTCTAAATCCTGTTCCCTTTCAACCTTTAATTTACAAAATATTGAGCTTAAATCTGTTTCTTGGTCATCTTCAAATATCGTCAGACAAGTTGGTCTGACACTGAGCGACGCATCCATGCATAATGTGCTCCTTCGTGTGATATTCTAAATGAATGTCCCATACGGGTATGACTGTAATTACATTTGTTCTCTTACGACATCCAGGTCATCAAAACGCGCTATCAAAACCAAATACAAATACACTTTTTTGACATAACAATCTTTCATGGCCTAATAAGAAAGGTCACAGTCATCAGAGGCGTACCCCCCCCCCCCCTCCAAAATAAAAGATAGATAGGCATTACAGAATTACAACCGAGACAGAATGGACAAATCGGCGGACACCGTGAAAGCCCAGCTGCCATCTTGAATGACCTGCTCACGTCTAAACTGTTTTCGCTTTACTGTCTCTCTATAGAGTATTGTCTTTCAGGCACTTAGAGATTGAAAACCATCTCATATGTCGATCCTTTGATCAATCATTTCAATATAGTATAATTAACTGTGCATATGATGGAGCTCTGGTTTTTCACGGAGATGTCTCTCACAATGTCGGTTCGCGGGGAAATGTTACATAAGCCAAGCACATTAGAATTCTAAACTGTACAATATTAATATTTGGTATACCGTTCATAGATATTACAAATGAAATCTCGTTGAAACGATTGTCAATATGGAGAGTCATGGGTTCTCGACTGTTGTCAAATCATGATGTTTTAAGCCCTTCAAAAAGGCATAGAAAGACTAATTTAATTCAGCCACAGTGATGAACTGGTTATCCCAGGCAGTGAAAACTGCTATTTCTTACCGCTTTTATTGAGGCATTTGTCATAACGTTACTTTACAAATTCACTGTTTCTCTGTTTATATTTCCGAAAAGATCTATAGAATGTGCAGGTCATTTAAGATGGCGGTTGTTTCAAATAATAGTCAAAACGTACAACCGTGCTAGGTACATTCTGACTGTATCGCCTTCTGTAGCCGGTATCACGTTCAATGCTCTGCCGACATGGCTCAGATATATACAGCAAAAACAACATTGGAAACATCAAGGCAAGGCAATATAGAATGATGACACAAATACCATAGGTGAAAATCACTGAAATGAACATCATTATGTCAAACGTGGACAACATCATCACAAGATCTGAGGCAGTTGACAACAATCAGTGTCTGCTCGAAATATGGACTGACATATGTACGTAGTATCAAACAGAAATGTATAAACAACAGCACTGTCTTCCATATACATGTGAAACAAACAGGACTATAGAAACAATTATTATTGAATTATCTTCCATATAAAATGTACTATTTGCAATATTAGGATAATATGCTGATCTCTCACACTGTATGAAGTCGACTAAAATAAAAAGGACAGTTCCTATTAGCAAGAGAAAGGAAAACAGTGGCTTTTGGGGAGTTGTAAAGGGGACAGAATCCTCTTTTGCATAGAAATGTGCTGAGATGTCAATAAAACAAGAGGGGAAAAAAAGGACATAAAAAATAAAAAGAAAGATGAAATGACCCTGAAAAATCCAGAGCTGGTCAGACACTTGGGAAGATCTTGACGTCTTCAGTTCGCCAAGTCCCACACTAGAGTTTCCGTCACAAGCTGTGATAGGTGATCAAGGCAGGTAACCCAGCCCGTGTTCAAACTCATTCCCGCTCCTTGGCGAATGGTGCACTCCGTTGTTACCTCCCTGTAGTTTGAAGTTCGTGAACATGTCAGCGATCTCCAAGTCTTTGACGCGATGTTCCCCTCCTGAATTGCCGCCCATGTTGTAGGCGGAGTGAGACTTCTGTCCGCTTCCCCAGTTTCGGTGGTCTTCGGCGTCCCCGTAAGGTGGACCACTGAGGCGGTTTTTGTTGTTGTTGTCTTCCGGTCGGTAGGGGAAATCCCTCAGCGCCCCTGCCTGTCGATACATCGCCTGGGTCTCCTCGTGCCGGACGGCTCTGTGTTCTTTTACATTCTCGTTCCATTGAGACATAAAATCCTTGTTGCGGTCGTCAGGGTGCCGGCCTCTGTTGGCCTCGGAAAAGTCTCTGAATCCATCCCCGTCCGGGTAGTTCCCAGAATCTCTGAAATCCCGCTCGTGTTCCTGCAGCTCTTTGTATTTCTCCATCAAATCTTTGTTGTTGTCGTATCCATCATCGGAAGTGTCTGATTTTTTGTCGACTTTCGGTTTCAGTTTAACCGCCCTGAAATCTGAAGGCAAAACTTTAATTCCGGCTTTCATGTGAGGGGGGACTTTGGCCACGGGCCTGCCACCTTGGCTGATTTCTTCAGGCTCGTCTTCTCGTTCACGGCTCTCTAGATTGGAGGCCGAGAAAACAGGACTGTTGCTAGCCCGCTGGTCAAACCCTCGTGGGCTGGTCGGGGAAAAGACAGGTGGTGAACGAGGCGAATTCAATCCTACGAGTGGGGAGGCGGGTGACGGTGTCCTGTCGGTCTGCCAGGGTGCGTACTGCGGCCCGCTCAGGTGCCCGGACGGTGACAGATCTTGAGGACGAGGGGCGTTTCCTATTGGACCCCCAGAAAGACGTTGGGGAGGAGCGGAGCCGGATGTGGGGCGTGGCATAGGCATGGGAGGTCCAGGCTGGCGATTGGCGCTGTTGGATCGGACGTTGACCTCCTCGTATCTCATGTGGACTGCGCCTGCGCTGTGATCCGAGCCAGTAAAGCTACGGTCGTGAGGAGCCTGGTCGCCGCTGTCGGCTGACCTCTGGCGCGCGTGCATGATGACGTCAGGCTGCCGGAGATATTGACCACCGCCACCGCCACTACCGAAGGCCGTCTGTTGTTCGTACATCGCGTATCCGCCTGGCCCAGGGGCGCCACCGAAATGTTGCTGGTTGGGAGAAGGGGGCTCTCGGAAAATATCCTGGGTCAGGATTATCGGCCCTGGCACGGCTCCCGGGGGTGGTCCTGGCTTCATGCCGGGGGCTGGGCCCCCCATCTGACCGTTCCACCCAGGACCGGGCATAGGTGCCCCCCCGCTGTACCTCTGCCCCGGAGGAGGGCCGTCGTAGCCTTGCGGACCTCGATAAACCGAGTAATCGCCATGATCAGTTCGTATGACGTCACCTCGAGCGCCGCGGTCAAAGTTGCCGCCTTTGGTGCGTATGACATCAGCCCCGGGTCCAGTAGGACTCATGGGCATCTGTGTGGAACTGATGAGTCCGGCGATGTGGAGGGCATTTTCTGTTGTATCCAGAGCAAAAACGTGACAATCCATAGCTTTAACACCCGACGGCCGTCTCACCACACACACCACCAGAGGCGGATGCGTCGACGACACCAAAAACTGATATCCTTTTTCCACCAGAAACGCATTTTTGTCACTGACAGCCCCTTTACTTTCATCAACGGGGACAAAAATCGCTTTCGGTTTTCGCTCACTCGATGATTTGACGGGCATAAATTTGCAGGCATCCACGAAAATCACCGCAGAGAAATCGAAGAAGAGTTCGGCTTTGACAACGCCATCTTCGAACAGCACCACTACTACCCCTTGCTGGGTCAGCTTCAAACTGGCGCTGCGCCCACTGGCAGGAGTTTTACGGTACTTGTAGTACAGTTCCTTGATGGGTCCCTGCAAAATGCCGATGTTGGTGGGGGGTTTGGAGAGGGGGCTGAAGCCCAGGTAGGCGCAGTAAAAGCTTGGTCCTTCCATGTCGTTCCAAGAATATTTCTCCTCTATACTGCTGCCTTCTCCTCGTGTCTTCCCGGTACTCCTCGTCCGATCTGGGAACGACAGAAGAAAGAATTTGTTAAAAACTGTATAAAAACACACACACGTTGAATCTATGTTCTAAAACATTACTGACAGTCTATTTTGAGTGAGAATTGTAATTTTCATCGTGTCGTTTAAGTAACTATATACGATGTGCTAGTTACCGAAAAAAACACATAGAGAGATAGAAGATGAAGAGACAGATGGACAGATAACTTGATGAACGAATACGTGAAACGATGAATGCATGGATGGATGGATGGATGTATGTATGGATGGATGGATGGATGGATGGATGGAGGGAGGGAGGGACAGATGGAAAAAGAGAGAAAAGGATAGATGAATGAATGAATGGATGGATGGATGGATGGATAGATGGATGGATAGACGGGTGGGTGGGTGGGTGGGTGAATGAATTAATGGATATATAGATGGGAGGGACGGAAAGAGAGAGAAAACGATGGATGGATGGATGGATGGATGGATGGATGGATGGATGGATGGATGGATGGGTGGATGGATGGGTGGATGGATGGATGGACGGATGGATGGATGGATGGATTGGATGGATGGATGGATGAACGGACGAACGAATAGACCGAGGGATGGACAGACGAATGGATGAATGGATAGATGGATGGATGGATAGATGGACGGATGGATGGACGGATGGATGGATGAATAGATGGATGAATGAATGGATGGATGGATGGATGGAGAAAGGATGACCTGTATCATTCTCGTTTTACTGAACTGACCCATGATTCTGATAGCTACTATGCTCATGAACACCGGCCATAAGAAATCATTTGTACTTTGACATCCGTCTGAATTACGTCTTTATTATCGAACACTAACGATACTGAAGATAACAAAATAACCGTGACCAGCAAGGAAACTCATGCCACAACCAAAAGGTGTATTTTCCCACCATTGTAGTCAGGTCGTTAAATCTATTTTTTCTTTCTTCCCATCGAAACAAAATATACCTCGTGTCTTCCTCACTAAATAGCAACACAGAGCCTACGTCCAATGAGCCCTCCCTCCCCCTCCCACTCCCCCTTTCCCCAGGAGGGACTGCCCACATGTGGACACGGCAAAGAGTCAACCACTTCGGACGCAAACATGCCTGGAGCGAAGCCAGAGATCCGCATAAAGTACAGCCAGATTTAATAACACTGGAAAATCACAGACAGACAGACAGTCAGACAGATAGAAAGACAGATGGATAGGTTAGAGAAACAGGCGGCAAAAGGGACGGCGGACAGACAGACAGACAGGCAGGAGGCAGACAGACAGACAGACAGACAGACAGACAGACAGACAGACAGACAGACAGACAGATAGATAGATAGATAGATAGAT
>JBCEWB010839014.1:0-12918 GCA_039654565.1 Peronia peronii
TCTATCTATCTATCTATCTATCTATCTATCTATCTATCTATCTATCTATCTATCTATCTATCTATCTATCTAGTTACCTGTCTGTTTATCTGTCTCTTTGTCCGATTGTTTATCTAACTATCTACCGCACACATTTAACCGTGAAGACGGTCAGAGCGATATTACAGTTCTAGGACGAGAAACAACATTTAAAATGTACGAGGTATTTTCATGGCAACGATTATTAATTTTAAAATTAGCAATGTATACGCTCACTGCGAAATAATTTGTGCCGACTGAATACTGATTTACACACAAAAAATGTGTGCCCTAAACTTATATTCTTAACGAAACATCAAACAAGTTGCACTTCCTACCTGTGTATTCCTGTCAAAATTGATAATAAACTTAGTATTAGAAGGCCAGTTTGGATTGAACATGTTGACGTTTTAAGAAAACAAGTCAAACTCTTTAAACTGTTTTACAGCAATTCTTGGCTGGACAGCATTGCCACAGCCAGTAGATGTCTGGTTTCCAGCGACTAGCAAAGGGGAAATTTTGACTCGAACACTGCAGAGATAATACAAAGAATATATGGCTTTGCCATATTAGGGTTCAAATTAATTTAGCAATTGTCTGATCAATCTCGTAGCAGCACAGTTAAAGTAGAGGGGTCTTTTTTGTTGACTATGCAACAGGTATATGGGAAATTCATAAACTATTGATACAGTGAACAAGTTCGTAGGTATTTTTCAAGTTTTTTCTCTGTTTTTAATCCGTTTTTGTTTTGTTTTATATGTAAGTTTGTTTGTTCGTTTTCCTTTAGTGTAAATGTAAAATGTCTAGATGCTAGACCCAGTGAGAAAACAAGAGACAAAATAGAATTGCAAAATGCCTAGACACCATAATACAATCACTAATTGAAAAATAATTGACATTAAAGCAAGCCAAAGACTCAAGTTCATGAACAAGACATTTTCTCAGTATGATCCATGACTGAGCAATAGCACATACAAGATCCACTGAGCAACTGAGTACAGAAAGATATTGGTGGTCCTTTCCCTATGTCTGCCTCAGTTTGTCCCATTCTACATGGACGCCTGCCCAGCTTTTGAAGACCCTGGAATGAAAAGTACTCAAGTCCATTTTGAGAGAATAAATCTCAGAACAGAAAGAGAGTAATATTTTTTTTCTGAGATCATGTGCTATTTTAGTTACTCACTCCAGTGTTACATTTTATGATATTTGTATGCTTCCACCTTCAATTTTAATCTCCTACTGTTTTTTTTTTCTTTCTTTGTGTTATGAGGACTTTTTCAGCGTCAACCCACAACGTGTGAAATGTTACTGTGAAATGTGACGTTGATATTTTCGTTCTCAAGGCTTCAATTATTCTTGTATCATGGCTGTGTCAGCAATTAACATGTTTCTGCCACACAGTTTAGATTTTCAAACAAACTTTGAACTTCTTGGTCTATAGCAGCTATTGCGTTTCTTTATGTTATATGTTTGTGTGTGTGTGTGTGGGGGGGGGGGGAGGCTTCTGTCTATCTGTCTGTCTGTTTGCCTCTCAATCTTCCTATCTGTTTGTATGTCCATCAGTCTGTCAGTCTATCTAGATATTTTTGCATTTTATATTCCATATGAACGTGCAGGAAGTGTCAAACAATCCACACAAAACAAACAAATAATGAATTGAACAAACAAAAACCAACACCTCGTTTTGAAACACCATTGAGTACGCATCGCTGTACTATCGATGTTGATCTTCAAATCCAGACTGACATTTTAGAACGCCTGGTTGGAAAATACTGAATTTTATTTGAATGAAATAGGATGATACTAAAATAGATCACAAGTCTAATATAGATAGTCGTCACTTACCACGTTGAACAACTCCATAGACACATTCACCTCACTTTCCTCTTCCATAATCGTCCACTTTGGATACTTTTAATAAGGTGTTCGTTAATGCCTAACATATAAGAGATAATAATAATAATAATAGAGTGTATTTATATAGCGCTTATCCCCGTAGTACAGGCTCTAAGCGCTTTTACAATCTATTATCACCCCGACAGACCCAAAGATGACATTCATAAACATTCTCAGCTTCCTGGGAAGCATACAAGGCGGCTGCCTGTTAGGCGCTCAAATCCTTTTCAATCTAACAATATCAATCACTGTCTATAGTCGGGTACCCATTTAAACCTGGGTCGAGTCAGGAAATGTGTGTAAATTGTCTTTCCCAAGGATAAAATGTCGAGACCAGTCAGGATTCGAACCCGAGACCTCAGATCCCGAGTCCGACGGCCCAACCGCTAGGCCACCGACACCACCATCCTCTGTAAATTTCGGCGGTTGACGCTTGTGTCTTCTTTCGGTCTTGTTGGGGTTGGGAATAGTCCCTCTTCTTTTAGTGATCTCATCTTCTGTGGTTTAGAGAACATTTGCTTTGTTAGTTCCAACATTTCCTTGACTTCCATGCCCGCTATCGAATGCAATATAAGTGGTCACTTAGAAGTTGGGGAAGACTGAAGAATGTATCAGTTTGTGGTTTTGTCAAGGTTAAGAATAAGCTGCTCGCTCTCTATTGGTTTGTTGCGTTATAGTTTAAGGACGCCTCTGTCTTGTTAGTGCCAACATTTCCCTAGCCCTTTCTCTTATTAAGCTGTTCGCTATCGCGTGTCGTATAAAATGTCACTTATAAACTGTAGAAGGACCTAGGCCGATGCCGTCTCTTGGTTTTGTTATCTTCGTATGCGGAGAATCGTCTGGTACTATCAGTTATTTTATGGGATTTCTCAGAAGTGTCTCACAATCATTTTAAACGAGCACCGGTCAAGTAAGAGTAAGAACTTGCCTGTGGCATTTTCTCAGAGTTGTTCACAAAAGACAGCGGCCCTTAGGTCTCTTGCCATATTTATCTTCTTCCTTCAACTTTTTGTTGAATTTCGTGTGGGAGACGTCGTAAAAAGAATTTTGTAATGTCTCAGCAATAACCTGCGGTCCACAAATGAATGTGAAGAGCAAAACTTTAGTCTAATAAAATATTTATTTGACCTACCCAATTAGGTAAAAACACTCAACATACATGTATACACATACATACAATCAGCCCTTTTGTTTTATTTTAAGAGTTTGTAAATCAGTCTGTCTGTCTGTTTATACACAAAATCTTCCTTCTGTGTGCCGCCGTCTTGTTTTGTATAGAACTGTCTGTCAGTTCATCATGAAACAAATTTCTACTAGATTTACTGGTTCGTTCTCATGACTACCACCGATTTATCTGCCTTTTCCTGGTCAACTTAGAAATTTCTTTGCCACAAGCCAGCAATTTTCTGTCTCAAGTTTAGTTGCTCCTGCCTTCACCATTGTCCATTTATCTTTTTGTTAGTCTATCAGCCTGTCTGGGATGTTCTGATTTCCTACAATTATTCACTTTCTGCATTAAAAAATCTGTCATAGTAAACATAAAACAGAAAGAACATTTCTATATTCTAACTCAATGTAGCCTATGAGTCCCAGTTTCTAACATCACCATCATTGCTCCTCATTCTGTCTGCGGGTATGGACCACAAACCACTCAGCTGGAGTGTGACGTTTTTAATCATTCCATTCCTTGTTCACTGCTCTTTGTCCCTACATCTCTCTTTGGACAATCGTTGCCAGTCTCTTGGCTCTGTCCTTGTGGATTCCATCCTAGGACCTGTCTGCTAATGCTGTTGCCCGATTTTCTTGCTGTAATTCCCAACAGCTCCATAGAATGTTATATATAAATAGATCATGCATGATGGAGAATTTGCCACCCCATTATTAAAGGACTAATTGAAAACTAATGGAGTCACTTGACTATCTGTCTGTAATCCTGTGTTGTGCGTATGATATATTCAGCACAGGATGTGGATTAATATTGTATTTTTACACTAATGAAATGGTATAAGTGATCCCCTAATAATGAGATTCGTCTTCTATCGTTTTGCATTTGAGACTGTAACAAAAGATCATGATCTTTTGTCTCTTGCCCTGCAACATTTTTTTAGAATTTATGTTTTAATTTTTCTTTCTCACGGGAACTTATGAAATTTATTTTATTGCATCATGTGTCATGTAAGTTCACAAGTTACATATCAAATAAATTTGAAAGCTCCTGTGAAAAAAGAAAAATGAAAATAGCAAATAAACATTTTCTATGTGATGATACAATCAAAGAATAAAGAATCACGACCTCCTATCACAGTCTCCTTTCTCGGGATCTATAGGGTTAAGAAAGAAAAGAAAAGAAAGAAAGAAAAGACGAAAAAGAAAGGAGGAATGGACGGGGAGAGGGGGGGGGGGAGGAAGGGGAGAGGAAAAAAACAGAACAGAAAAAAAAAAACTAACAGAAATCCGACTGCAGGTTTTAACTATTATTCTTTGCGGCAAAATTTTACGCTGAGAAAAAGCCCCCGTTCTTCCTATCTCTTTGCCGAGTGTGATAGCTGATATCTCATATCTGATATGTTAGATACTGTCAGTGACGACTGTCATAAGGAAACTTACCCACAGCGGTGATTTACGATCTCATTTCTGGTACGGTTTGGTAACAGACTAGTGTGGGTCTGACAGTAAGACCCACCCGTTTGAATGATACCGCAGTGACCGCGATGCACAACCGACATACGAAGGAAAAGTAAAGAAAGAACGAACGAAAGAGAAAGTAGGGAAGGAAAGAAGGGCGGCAGGAAAAACATGACTCAAAGAAAGACAGAAAGATTGAACTAGGGAGAGATATAAAGAAAAAACGTGAAACGGAAAGTAAGAGGAAAATAAAGAAAGGCAAAAAGAAAAAAAAAAGAAAGTGAGAATGAAAGAAATACAGAAAGGAAAGATAAAAACAAAGAAAGTAAGAAGAAAGAAAGAAAAACCGAAAGAAAGAAAGAAGGAAGAAAGAAAAAAGAAAAAAAGGAAAATTGAAAGAAAGAAAGTAAGAAACACTATAGGGAGAAATAAAGATAACAGAAAGAAAGATAGAGGAAAGAAAGAAGAAGAAAAAAGGAAGAGCCTGTTCAACGATGTTTTTATGATTATCATTATTATAGGCGACAGAACAGCCATACATATTTAGGTCGAGCCATTTAAAATAGGAATGTAGGATTAAAGGTCTTCATCTGGTGTTCATTTGCTCGTTGTTGTTGTTGCTGTGTTGTTGTTGAAGTTGTTGTTACAGTTTTTGCCATTTACTGGGAGTGCTGTTGTTGTTCTGTCTGGTTCCTTGTTGTTTGCTGTTATCGTGTTGTCATACTTGATGGTGTTCTCTTGTTATGAAATTTTTAATATGCTGGAAGAGAACCCACGGTCTTCGTGGGAGATATTTTTTTAAATGCAGGTCAAACAGATACTACACCGCGCTTAAAGTGTAGGGCAAGCGTGCCTACCTCGATTTGGCATTTTGAATGATTAAAGTGAATGTTACGCAGTGAAAAGTGTTTGGTGTTTGAACTCGTCATTCTATCGAATGTACAATTCGGATCAATCTCGCGAGGTTAGTATTCAATTTTTATCGCCTTTTTAGAATAACGTCAAACATAGTAAGCTTTTTTTCGGCTTTTTGAAAGTAGAAACACATATCTTTATGCAACTGTGTTGTGTGCCAAATTTCATACCGATATATTCAGCAGCTTTTGAGCCCGTAAGCCTTTTTTGGGTTTTGTTGCAGCTTTATAGTATAGATTGTTGGTATGTTCATTCAGATCCACATCATTCTGTTTGTGGCTGAGGAAATATTATTGATGTTATTGTTCCTGATGAAATGTAATTTTATTTTCATGATCGCACCTCTAATAATAGCGTTTTTTTTTTTTAAACTTGCGTCAGTTTGTCGTGAAGGTTGCCGAGCTTGTCATTGTTACTATTTCTATTGTTTTTCTCTGCTACATGCACTGTTGTTATTGTTGTGGCTGTCGTTGATGCTGCGAAGGCGATTCTTTCTTTTGTTCGTATGATTTCCTCATTTTTGCTGTTATTATTGTTTTGACTCTCATTCGTACTGAATGCCGATGTTGTTGTTGTACTGTCTGTTATTTTGTAATATCGATGCTGATGCATGATGTCTGCATTAGGATCTTAAAACTTAACATTTATCTAATTTTGTTGCCCAAATACTGTATGCGGAACCCAACATTGAGCTCTTAGTCCTTTAGTGGACGGATAAATGACATGGATTTTGAAAGTGTTGGAAGAAGACGGAAAAGTGTCGAGAAAACAAGGACGGACGGAGAGAGAGAGAGAGAAAGAGAGAGAGAGAAAGAGTGTGTAAAGAACGCAAAGGAGTGAAATAAAAGGCTAAAACAGAGGGTTGCGGAAGCGAAAGAGGGTAGGGACAAGGAAATAGCGTGTTGGATGGTTTGGTTAGAAAAGGGAAAAGGGGATTGGATGGGGAAGGAGCGAGAGAAATGGCAAGTCATAGGGTCTCGGGTGGGGTATCAGAACATAAAAATATTATTTGCTGGCGATGTTAGTGCGCGTGCAAATTGTCATTTTCAATGAAAGACTGACTAGTCAAGACAATACTTGTTACTCTTCTACCTTACCTTTATTTCACTGTTAGAGTTACTCATTACATCTTTTCAGTACAATTAGGGAAGGGATGTGAGTGAGAAATAAACCAGTCAACCAAACCATGCATGGGACATACGTTATGAATGACTATAGTCGGGAAGAGGTGGTATGGTGGGAATATTGCACAGATGGGATGATTCGAGTGAAAATGTAAGTCAAGTATCTGTTGGAAAAGGGTGGTCATATCAGATCATCCCACAGCATAAACTTTTATATTTTTTTTACACAGAATATCAGTGCCTCTAAAGAAACCTTGACACTCCAAACTTTTCCGTTGACACTTCTATTTTAATCCCCTTCTCATTCTCTCGCTCCCTCAACCTCTTTTAGTCTAGAATCACTTCAGAACTTCAGCATTCAAACCAATCTTTTTACTTAGCTGAGGATAATGAGTTTTCAAACCAAAAACTTCTTGTGTCATTCAAAAGAAACGGTCAATGAATTCGCTAACAGAATTCAAATAGTCTTGAGATGGATCATCGTGGATCAGCCAAATGACAACAGAGGGGGAAGGTAAAATGGGGAGGGGGAGGGGGGGGGGGGGAGGGGGGTTACACAGAAGATTAATGTTTCAGCCTGTCTAACATTTTGTCCAAGATTCACATCCAGTAGAACACAATGACATATGGATAAATGCTTGGTGGCATCATGTGTGGATCTGATGAGAAGATCACTTAAGTGGTTTTCTCCAGACTTAGGTCAGCTGTATTTCACTCATATCTAGAGATATTTCACTCTGTGTGAGTTTGACTGTCTCAGTAATTGCAAGGCGATTGTTTAGTTTTTTTTATAGATTAGTGTATTCCTGTGCCAGATTCTCATAGTTCACTCATAATTTGGTAAATGTTACTTTGTTATTTTGTTGTTGTTGTTGTTGGTCTTCCTTGTTGCCGTTGCTGTGACAGTGCTGTTGACATTATTGTTGACAAATTAGTTATCCCCTTCTCACTCTCTTCTCTCTTCTTTCTCTCTCTTTCTCTCTCTCTATTTTCACTCATAAATCTCTGTCTTCATTATTCTCTCAGTTTTACACTAACTCTCTGTCTCTCTCTCTCTTTCTTTCTTTCTCTCTCCCTCACCCTCTCTCTCACTTTTATATTATCATTCGCTGACAATGATTAAACCTTGTTTGTCTCAGCACTTTTCAAAATGATTTCCATGACTCGGTTACCTTTAAGTCAAGAAAACTGATACTCTTTTGCTGTATCTTTACATCACTGTCATCGTTAGACGTACAGCGTATTAGTTAGCTGAATGGAGTAAACCAGTCAACTATGGGATATACGGGTAGCTGTAGGTAGGAGGATAGGATATTGGGGGGGGGGGTATATGGCGGAGGAGGGAATGATTCTAATCTAGGCTTTAGGTTTCTGTTAGAAAAGCCTATAGTGACTACCTGAGTCTAGAGAACTCATCCTTTGATACAACATGCATAATATTCAGATGAAAGAAAACTTTGTGTCAAAACCGACTTCGATGATTTAGCGTTAGTCGTTATCTGGCACGGCACAAAAGTACGACCGAGGAAGAAAAAAAATGGGAAAAGAATAAAGAGAAGAAAAGAAGATACTACAAAGGCACAGACAGAAAATTAATGAATCTACATCATTAACATTGAAAGCTGTCGAAGAAATTGTTAAATTGCCGGTGTTTTTGTAATGATATTTATTCATGTTTATGAAGAAACTGACATTTGATGGGTAAATAATGATATAAGACAGGTTCCATGTTACTGAAAAATCATTTATGTGCAAATTTAATGAGGGAGCTTTTGAACAGATGGACCTCTTGACACTATCAGAGCCAAATCTCATACTTGATTATGGAATTGTTTCAATATCAGAATGATACTAGGATACAGGTATAAAGATTCTATTTTGCAAACAAAGGATTTCTAAATCCATTTATTCTACATCAGGCTGAAAGAAAGACATCAACTTAAAACACTGCTTTCATTACAAGGGAGGATTTTCTTAATATGAATGACTCCTGTCGCCCTAAGGTTTAAATAGGGCACGTTTGTCCTCATTTATTTCAGGTCAAGTAACATCCTAAATACTTTTGTCACTCTACCCTAAACGCACTGGCCTCTTAACCCTAAAAAGACCGACTAATGAAACTTGTGAAATGATCTCATTTTTATTTTAATTTATTTTATATAAATTCATTTTATTTGATTTTATTATTTTTGTTTTTGTTGTTTTTTTTTACTCTTTGCTGAATTATTCTGAATGGATTGATCACGTCAGGGTGGAAAGTTCAGTAAGGAAAGAATAATATAATAAGATGACTCTCAAATACGATAACAGACAACCTGATGTTATGTGCACCTTCAAATGTGACAAAAGACTTCATTTGACAAGCCAAATATTAGTATTCTAAAGTTCATGTATTTAATATAGAAAAGCTTATCATCATAAGGACGAACAAATTGTTGTGAATGCATAGAAATACCTTGCATTATCTCCACGTCTCCGATAATTCTTGACAATGTCAAAATTCCCAACAGTAATGACAAATGATTGAGCAAATCTGTTCCCCGAAGTTTTGTTGTCATTGTAAGGGGAAAAAAGAGCAATTTCATAAAAACATACCCAAAAAACAAAAGAAAGAGAAAAAGGAACACAGACATAGTCAATAAATGATCATAAAAGAAAGGCACAGAGTCACAAAGTTTTCATAAAAGAGACAAAAATAAAGGAGAATAAAAAAAAAAGTAGTAAAACAAAATGTAATACAATATAATGATATAAGATAAAATAATCTTTAAATGAAATTTTTTTTTTCTTCAAGTGCACGACTACCTTATACTTTCATCAAAATGCCGCAGATTTATGTTTCAGTCGCAAAACAGTTGATCGTTGAGAGCTCATCCTTTGAAATAACATGCGCAATCCGCAGATTAGAGAGTTTTGTGACATCAACCGACTTTGAAAATATAGTGCCTCGCCTGCTGGGCTGAATTATCGCTTTGTTTGGCGCCAAGTAGGACAGACGAAGAACAAACAGAGAAACGACAGAGAAGAAAAGAGAAAAAATACTGGAAGAAAAGTGCTAATAAAAGAGAGAAAAAGAAAAAGAGGGAAAACAAGATGCAGCAGCGAAACTTAAACGAACACACAAGCAAAACCAACCAACCAGCCAAACGGATAGAAAGACAAATTATCGAGATGTGCCCAATTTTTTGTTACTTTATTTAGAAATTTGAAGAAGCTTTCAAGAACTGTAAGCTAAAACTTAAACAACACCGGAAAGAATTTTACTAGCAGCTGTAGACCTCATGAAGGCACACAAAATTGAGGAGGGACATTATATCGAAACAAAAAACATTTGGCATCACATGCAGATTTAGGGCGAAGACAACCCCAATGTATGAATAATTTAGCTGCCTGAACACATGCATAGAAATACAGATTTCCCGGAAAAGGACTTACGTCATACGTCAGACAGAACTTGTGATTGATGGCTTTTGCAAGTGCTCTGGTCTCTGTGACATTTGAAAGACGTTTCTTTTTTCTTCGGAGTGTTAGACAAGAGGAAACAGACAAAAGTGTCAAAACAACCACCCCTGAAATGTACCTTTGTTACGTGTACGTGCACTAATAGTGCTATGATTGCAAGAATTACCTTGACAACCATCATTATTATTGCCGTTGTAACTGCTGCCGTTATGATTGCTACAACATCGTCACTACTTCCACTGCTATTACTGACCTTACTGCTACAATACCTACTATTATACATGTATTAGCCTGAGACAATCTCATTCTCAGCCATTACCACTACCTCATTTAAAACTCTTCATCCTTGTTATCACTACCAACCTCTCCACTTCTACGAGCAATTTTGAATGCATTGAGAATTTGGCTAGGCGTTAGCTCTACGTCATCTACTGCAAGATGCTAGCCATACTTAGACTTGCACAATTAACTACTATCATAATAATACATTTTGAATGTAACACCAACATTGACAATAAGTACAAAGTAATAACTACCACAGAAATAACGACAACCGTTTCTTTCTTACAAACTCATCAAAACCTGCAGGAGGCTCGAGTACATTGGAGGGAGAAGGAAAAGGAATAACATGAAGGCCGGGGGGGTGGGCTTGGTGTGTGACTGTGCAGACCCAGCTAGTCTGACCTATGTCAGGAGTCCCAGTGGACTGTAGCAGTGAGAGAAACCTCTGGCATTGGGTTCTGTGTGACAGCACAGCGACACAGCAATAGACAATCCTCATTGTGATAACCCCCACAAAATGGTGTGGCATCTAACTAGGTCCCCAGTGTTGAGGGCAATGGCCCAAGTTGGGTCACAAGTGATAGCTCCATGAACTTGTGCAGGCTTTGCATGTCCTGCCAGTGATGACTCCACGATATTGTGGAAGTCGCATGTCAGTTACTTTGAATAGATTTTTACATCAGTTTCCGACCCCCTCCTGCACAAAAATGGACTTGCCAATGAACTTGGCTGAAAATGTCCGTTCAGGCTGTGTATAGCGACCCAGTTTAGGTCATTAAGAATACGCATGTGGGCAAGGATTCTGAAACAAAATTGAAAGACATCTTGTTAAGTTGTATTAAAATATTGCAAGTCAAATTTCGGTGAATATTTTTGTGAGTAAATCCCATGTCTTGTCATCCCGAAAAAATTGTGTCACAGCTAGACAAAGCTGTGATAAAAGTTAAACTCACTGGTGGCCAAGTAGTTCACCTCATGAATTTGTGGGATTATCACTGGTGGACCCATGGTGGGGTCTAGGGGTCATCATGGTCGGGGTTCATAGGGGAAAGCCAAGCTTGAATAGGAGTAAGATTTTGACCTTTGACCTGTCTTTCCATTTCAAGGTCAAATGAGATTTGTACATTGTGACTTGCTTATTTTTCAGAACTTTTTATTTATTTGATTTTGTTGATGATGTAAGTGCTGAGTCTGTGTGTGTATGTGTGGGGGGTGTGAGCTTGATAGTGTGTGTGTTTGTGTGTAGGGAGGGATGTACCTGTGAGTGGTGAGATGGTAGGTCACCTGTGGCACAGATAGCACAGAAAGAGCACTAGTTGGGGGGGGGGGGGGGAAAGAGGATTGTCGGTGGCAGTCAGACAATGTCACACCATTATCGCTGTTAAGTCTCCACATTTCTCAATGACGTTGCTGATGTGTGAAACCTGTCAGAGTTCAGATCAGCTCAGTCCTGTCCTGGCCAGACTCAAATCTCCCAGCCTGTGACCCCAGTTGTTCCTAACAAGACTGAGAACTTCAGTGGCCTCTGTCAGTCCCATAGTTTGGCTTGTTGGTCTTGCAGGGATGTCAAACTTCTCGCTTTAGTCAGAATTCCATCTTTTTTGGTCGTCGCCAACTTTTCTACCTATGGCCCGTCAACTGCAGATGTTTGCCGAGTCCTCAAGACAATCGCAGTTTTATAATAATTTCTAATGCCATGCAGATAGCAAACGTATGATAGAAATTCGCACATGCTTCAGATGAGAGTTGAGCGGCTGTTTGAAGAGCGAGCTCGAAGTTCATAGCGTTTATTTCCTCACACTTGGCAACTGGCAGTTGAGCGGCGGCATGAGAATTGTTACGGAAAATCAGCACATCGGGATAATGACAACAAAAAGTAATAAACATATGGGCTTAGAAAGGCTAATGTATGGGGACAGCTTTTTGAGACCTGTCTCACATAACCAGACAGCATCTGAAGGCCAGGCTGTAATGGGGAGGGGGATGCAAATTTTCCAACTTTTTGGTGCAAATGGTTTGACATACCAGATCTTGGCTGCCAGCAACACAGTGAGGTGGGAGAGAGAAGTGGCTGGCAATGCAGACAGACTGGAGGGTCATAATGGCTGTCTGTGTCTGAGTGCTAGCCTGGAGGTCTTCACTCTGCTGGCTCAGTCAGATAGTATTCAGTCAGTCATCCAGTCACATAGCTGGACAGTCAATGACCAGGAGAGAGGTCATGCTGTTGATGTGTGACTTATAACTGTAGTTCTGTTCTACATGAAGGATGTCCTTGTTTGCAACACAACCGTAGCAGTTCTGTCAGACAACTTGAGTGAACTGTGTGTGTGTGTGAGAGAGAGAGGCCAGGAGGGCCGGTTGGACAGAGAACTTTGTCCTGTCTGTGTGATGGTTTGTTGACAGTGTAACCCTCGGTAACTGGTGGCTGGCTGGGGTCAGGGCTGGGGGTCCATACCTGGGACTGGAACTGTCAGCTCGACTAGTGCAGGGTCCTCTGTCACCCCTGTCACATACAGCATCCACCAATCACAGACCAGTCTTGCCCAGCTCTGCCATCTGTGTGTGGGGGGGTTGGGGGGGGGGGGATACTATTCAT
>JBCEWB010839235.1:0-16106 GCA_039654565.1 Peronia peronii
GCGGGTTTTCGATCTTCGTGTCCTTCCATCCCCCGATGCAGGACCCACGAGTCGATCCCGGCCCGTTTTCTCCGTGACCAGACGCCAAACCACAGAGCCACTGCGTCCCCCTAGTGGAGTGGAGAGTTTTCCCCTCTTTTTATATCACAGCCTCACGCGTGAAACTTTTTTTTTCTCCCCGAAGTTCCTTCGTGAAGTTCCCATTTTCCAAGCATATTCTGTTGTCAACCGCAGAAGGCCAGTTCTTCTTTCTGTTTGTACTGGTCTTTGTAGTAACCCTAGTGTTTCTTTTTTTTTTTCTTTTTTCACGGATCAGGATAGCTCATCCAGAGCCCGCCCCTCTCTAGATCACACCCCCACCCCCAACCTCTCCTCCTCCAATGGGGCCAGTCGCCTCTTAAGACATGCATGATAGGGAAGATACGGACTAATTCCTTAATTAGCTCTCCCATGCTAGAAGAGCTTGAAAGTTACCTTACCAGCTCTCTAAATCTAATTCCAGTTTCTTTCAATGACTCGGTGCTACCCTAAATCCTGAGCCTGATCTTGACGATTAGCATCTGTTTCTTGACTTCTTTGACGCTGAGGAAAGAATCTAACACAAACCATGGCATGGAGTTTATTCATTCATTCATTCATTCATTCATTCATTCATTCATTCAATCATCATTCATTCACGCATTCATTTAGTCATTCGCGCATTTATTCATTTAATCTATCATTCACTCACTCACTTATCCATCCATATATTATACATCCAACTGTCCATTCATTCATTCATTCATTCATCCATCCATTCATCCATCCATCCATCCCCCGAACTGTCCATCCGTCCGTCCGTCGGTCCGGTTGTCTGATCTAATCTGTCTGTTTGTTTGTCTGTCATCTATTTATGTTTTGTCTCTTGTCTATCCCAGAAAGCGGGCTGACCTGTACGCACAATGGCAAAGAAGTTAAGGACGGGGAGACCTGGGATCTTGACAAGTGTAATACTTGTGTTTGCCGTGACGGACTCAACAGGTGCAAAGGCAAAACCTGCCCTCCCCTCTCCTGCACTTGGATGGTCACTCCGGAGGGCGAATGCTGTCCAGTCTGTAAAGGTCAGTAATGTCCATCTTGTCTTTCTTTCTCTTTTTATCTTCTTCTCTTTCACTCGCTGTTTGTCTGTCTTTCCGTCTGCTTGTCCCTCTCTCTTTTCTCTCGATCACTCTTTATCTGTCCGTCTGTTTGTCTAATTAGGCCTACTCTTGGTATGTCTGACTATCTGTTGTCTGTCTATCTCTCTTTGACTGTGATATACAATGCAGTACTTCAGAGATTTTTAAAATTTCAATTGTTTTTCTGAATACTCAAGATAAACCGGACTCTCTTTCTTTTCATAATACCGTTCGTATTTTGCACTCCTCGTTGACAAGTTATTTTGATACTGTGCGATTAAAGAAAGATAACTCTGTTTAACACAAATTAGATCCGTATGTGCAGGACTTACCACCCTTGTTTAGATTGCCGTTTCGATGGTGAATAAAGATGTTTATTATTCCTCTTTTGTACACAGGGTGTCTCTCAGACTCTGGTAACCTGTACAATAATTCGGCTACCTGGAAAGAGAATGACTGCACGACATGTACCTGCGTCGACGGGCAGGTGGAGTGTCAGTCGGAGATGTGTGCTGTGGAATGCGTCGCCCCCAAACATGTGCCTGGCCAATGCTGCCCGGTTTGTCCTGGTCAGTCAACAAACTTTTTAGTTTCAAGATTCCGATTTAATCGAGGACTCCATCAGTATAATATAGAGACAAGACTTAGCACTACTTAAAAACTGAGGTCCCATCCTATTTACACAACTTTAATTTTTAAAAATTTTATTTTATTTATTTATTTATTTTTAATCTTAAGTACAAATTTTTTCATTTTGAATGAGGATACCATGAGAAGTATGGTTTTTGAATAATCATGCAAGACCAGCGGAAGTAAATATCGTATGAAAACATATTTTTAAGTAGGCCCTGTGCTCAGAACAGTTGATTAATATGTTGTATAAATCCAATGTGTGATAACTTTTCGTTCTTACAGCTTGGGATGTAGCCAACTTTCAATGCCCTGAAATTTAAAATCATAAGGAGAGATTCATTATTTGATTTAAGTGTTGCAATCTTTAGCAACAAAAAGACATTCCAGAATTTTGAACCACTATATGAGAAGTAACGATAGATTTAAATTCACGACTTCCACAGATGAAAGGCCTTCCTTAATCTCCCGGCTGTGTCCCAGTTTGGATGGATGCAACATCAACTGCAAGAGTGGTTTAGCACAGACACCAGAAGGATGTTTCACCTGCACATGCAAAGAAGGTTAGTTCATACACTCTTCATTTCTACCTCTGTTCCTCAAGTTTGCTGCAAAACTATCAGAAATTGCTTGTTAAGGTTTATTGCAAATGTCAAATCTTTTACGAGCAAGCTGCATTTTCTCACTAATTAACTTGGAGCAGTTTAACTGGAGAATAATATGAACATGTATTTATAACTAACTACACAGATGAGCTTCATCCATGCGGCAGCGTCTTTTTCATCAAACTGTTTCTTATGTCAACAGATTATGTGATATTGAAATTGCCCATTAGTACAGAACACACAGAAGCTATTGCTCTGTTATGTAATTTGATATTATACCTTAGGAACTAATGAATTATTGTCAACATTTTAAATTTCGGTAAGCAAACACCATCACAATATTATTTACCAGCACTAGCTTGCATATTTTTAAATAAAAATCCAACACCATAAGCTACTTTACAAACATGTGTTTTATCGTAAATGATGTACACTTTCACGCAACTAATGGATTAGAAGTTAATTTGCTCCTCAACTTTTTGTTTCTTAATTACATTAATATAGCTTTCACGGAAATATTTGTATTCAATGTACTAAAACACAATGTCTCTGAACATGTGTTTTTTTCATTAATGTCAACTAAATTCATTTCCATTACCTTATTATCATCATTTTTTACTTTCAGAGGAGAAATGTACCCTGGATTGTCAGTTTGGATTAAAAACTGATAGTGAAGGAAACACAATTTGCGAGTGCAAGGGAGCTGACGATCCCTGTCCACCTGAGGATGAGGAAGTGTGTGAGAAGAAATGTGAATACGGTTTCAAGCGTTCTCGAGATGGTTGCATCAAATGCAAATGCAACAAGTGCCCACCATTCAACTGCACCAAGCGATGCATTTATGGTCACATTCTCAATGATGAAGGTTGTGAGCTCTGCAAATGCAAAGGTGAGCTTAATTATATAAAAGTGCAAAGATATTAAGGGGGGGTGGGGGGTGCGGGTCCTGAAAAGGTTTTGGGACTAAAATAATGGGGTTTTACTATTTTTACACACTTTGAACACTTCTCATACCAGAAAAACAGCGAATGGGGCCAGGAACATGTGCTTTATGCCCCAAAACAGCACCAATATGGCACCACTAAATGGCTGTATAGAGAGATTATTGAAAATTCAACTGCGATTTTTTCAAGATGATTTCTTCATTTTTTTCCCTAAGGCTTTTTTATTTCTCAACCACTTGCCTTCAAATTTGGAATATACATCCTCCATAGCATGTGTTTTAATAAAATACATCACTTTGTCTGAATTTCTTTTCTGTTTTTGAAGGAAAATTGGATATTTGGTGGAAAACTGGAAAAAATTTAGATCCATCAATTTCAAAAATTTATAAAAAAATATGATATATAAACAAAAAATAAATGCATTTTGTCTTTTGCATAGGGTTGTATTATTCATGTGCAAAATTTCATACTATTCCATTCAGTACTGTAGGAGCCTTAGGCTTTTGAAAATAGCTGATTTTCAAAACACAAAATCGAATATGGCGGCATTGTCATGGCAACCGGATGCAAAACAAAAATTTTGTCCACACTTTTCCTCTAATTTGAACATGCTGAATCCGAATTTGAATCGTAAAAAATCCCTAGTTCAAGCATTAAAAAAATCACTCTCAGAACCCGCACCCCCCCTTAAAACCTTGAAAAGATTTTTATTCCACCTTCTCTCTTTCTCTCAAAACAAAAACAAAAAAACAGATTAGAAGGAATGGTATGTGGAGATTTCAAATGGATGTACAAAAAATACAATGTGATACTTCAATTAAATCTGTGCATTTGAAAAGGTGTTTTCTGAGTTTTATAAATTTTTAGGGGAATACATTTTATTTGTTACCTCATCTTCCATGGTTTCTGCGATTGAGTCTGTGATGTCAATACCGATTTTGTCGATGGATTCTTAACCTGGGCAATAATTTTAATGATAGATGTTCCCGTACCAGACCGGATTACGTCCAACTCAGAGCCTGAGGACATGGATGGGAAATCCTGTATCTCACAGGAAGGCTCTAGACATGAAGGCGGAGAATCCTGGAATGATGGATGTCGCAACTGTTGGTGTCACAATGGGATCGAAATGTGTTCCCTTATCGCCTGTCCTATCCCACGTTGCCCTAACCCTGTTTTCAGGGTGGGGGACTGCTGTCCAACATGCCCAGGTATGTGAATCAGTTGTGTGGTTGTGCTTGCAAAGTTCTATCAAATCCTATAAATGATTATTTTAAAAATATACACTGGAATTCGACAACAATTGATATCGCACCATCAAATGAGAAAAACAAAAGAATCATGTATACTCTATTTAGAATCATAGATTAAAAGAATTTTTAAAAATATTTTTTAAATTTATTTCTATGTGAATGTGTATTTATATTTTTGCAATCAAACTTTTTGGGCACATTTGTAATTTGAATGAAAGAGAAGGTGCATTCATATTTGAACAAGTATGTATCATATTGTCAGGAAAACTATTTTTTTACTTTTTGTGATTTGTTCAGGGCTGACTATTGCCTCTTCCAATGGAGAGAAGGAGCTGTGTCAGTCTTCACTGGGCCACTACTATGTGGAAGGCCAGACCTGGCAGATGGACGATTGCACCCAATGTGTGTGCCATGGAGGTACAATTTTGTGCGAGACTCCGTCATGTCCACCTGTTGTCTGTCACCATCCTGTCAAACGAGAGGGTGAATGCTGTGCTACTTGCAGAGGTGAGATAGTTCATTCAAAAATATCTGTCAAATATATCCTAGTGGTTTGATGTACTGAAACACTGATTAACAAATAATATGTGATTTCATGATATAATACATAAGATATGACTTCTTCTATGCTACCATAAAATTCAGTCATTGACTCTGTTGAATGACAGTTTTAGAGTTAAAGAAAGACAGTCTCTGTGATGAGTTGATCTGAGTATTATGTAACCACAGTGTGTGCAGTTTGGAAGGAAATTCCATTGCAAATTATAATGAGCTCATTGACACTTCTAGGGTTTGTTTCTCTGATTGGCAAAACAACTCCAAAATGAACCTGCTTCTGTGTATATTCATTCTAATTTTTCCTGTGGGATGAAATGCTAATCTTTCTGCAGTTAAAAAAACTGTAACATCCATATTATTTCTAACTCTTGTGTCATTTTTACTTAACAAATGATTTCTGAAACAAGCTGAAATGAGTTCTAACCAAGTAGATGATTAAAACTCTAATCTATGAAAGGTCCATCTTGCCAGTCTTGTGAGTAACTGGCTTATCATAATTTACACTGGAATTCCTCTTCCAAACATCAGAGAGTGTAGTTACATAGTACATCATGTCTTATCATCTTGTAGCATAAGCTGTCACTTTTTAAAGGCTGCAGAAAAAGATAGGCATCATAGTGTGGATTGATCACTCGGGACTGGACAGACACAGTACTGCCTGTGGATTACGCAACCTTAATGCTGACTCTGATCACTAACCCTAATGCTTAACCTGAACTATAACCCTAACCCCCACCCTAACTCTAACTCTAATGGGATATTTTCAAAATATGATGATGTTTGGTGCTTATGGATTCACACCATTAGATAGACGCCAAGGTGCTTATGCATGCAGTTCCCAATGTGCTCCCTATGGATCCGCCAGCAAGAGGTGGACATTAGGGTGCCTATAAATCCATAGTCTTTTCATATGAGTATTAATGTCATGTTACAGTTTTTTTTCTGTTCACAGTATTAAAGTTGAATGCTCATAACATCACTTATCATACCACAATGTTGCAGGTGACGGTCACAGCTTAGTACCAGTCCCTAGTCATAACTATCATCACCACCGCTGCATGTCAGCAGCCAGCAATGGTGAGGTGTGGCAATCGACACCCTGCCAGAGCTGTATTTGCCAGGATGGGCAAGTGCACTGCTACAATCAGATGTGCCCACCGCTCAATTGTAACAGGACTGTGCAACGTAAAGGCCAGTGCTGCCCCATTTGTGTGGGTAAGTGAGAATGCTTTTTTCATTTCATGGAGACCATCACTCTGACTTTTGTAGAGTAAGTGGTGTAAAATTTGTCATAATCAAACTCATCTTATTTTTTATGAAAAATGTAAGTTTTTGTTAATTAACATGACTATAAATCTGCACGAGAAAATGTAGCTAATTCCAATACAATTTGAGAGGTAGAAGTTTTTAAAGTGTTTTTTTTTTTCCATGCAGAACATCTGATTTTTTTACAGGACAGAGATGCAAAATGGAAGTGGTTTAAAGTAGTGCTTGTTAGATCCTTTTCAAAACCATCCCATAATTATCTGCAGACTTTCTGTTCTCATGTTACTCCCTCTTTTGTTTCTTCTTTATACTATAATCTATGATGAGTAAACTACTATAGTTGTTGTTGTGATAGCATGATATAAATGAACAATTTTTTAACTTCTTTTTTTTTTTCTGGAAACAGATATGAAGAAGCCTCAGACTTGCACCTATGGAGGAAATACCTACGACTCAGGGGAGACATGGGAGGGAGACAACTGCTCTCAGTGTATGTGTGCAAGTGGAAAGATTGAATGCTTTCCCCTGACTTGTCCTCATCTGAACTGCAGTGTGATGATAAGGAAACGTGGTCAATGCTGCCCAGAATGCTATGGTAAAGCCAAAGTTTTTGACTGATTTGTTAGGAATGTCACAAATGTGTCTGATGTAAAACAAAAATCAAGATTTTTTTCATTTCTGTTGGAGCAATAAAATATTGATTAAAAATGACAACAACAACAACAACAACATGTAACAATAAATTTGCCTTTGTCCTTTAACAAACGTCCTTGATGCAGACAATACAGAATCAGTAGCAAGTTGAAATTAATATAGGCCTAATTGTGGATTGAGCGGAAGAAAATTTTAATTTTACTTAACTTTTCTTATTTTCAGTGCAATGTATTTTCCCTTGTTAAACAATGATTTGAATTTTTGAAATTCTGTCACATAAACAAAAAAACATGATCTATGTTGCTTTTCTCCTTTAGATTAATCTGCTAAAATGTTTTTTTACAATATGGTTGATTATTTTTCAGATCCGTCACAAATTCACTCTCAGAGCCATGGTAGCAATACCACAGGTAAGCAGGTAGATTTTTGTTTGTTTGTTTGTTTTTGTTTTTTATATTTGTTTTTCTAATATGCATCAAGTATTTCAAAAGCTATTTGATAATGATACTTTTTAAAATGCTTTTTATTTATTAGATGTTTGAAAATGATTGTTCACAATGCAGAATTTTGAGCTCAATGGTTTTTGTGAAGCAAAACTTAATCATATGTTCAATACAAGAACAATGACAGGGGGTATCATTCGTTTTTAGAAATGTAACACGAGATAGAAGAGCAAAAGCAAAAAAAAAGAAAAAGAAAAAAAGAAAAGGAATGGCAGTGCAACTTTTACAAGATTTATTTGAAAATAGCTCCATGCCATGTTAGAGAAAATTTTAATGACAAATGACGTTTACATTTAATTTGATTCTGAGATGTGGAACAAATTATATTTACAAAAAATAGGGAAAGCAATTTTTAAAACTGTTTGTTTATAGCGGTTACTAAAATGGACAGAATGACCATAAGAAGTTTTATTAGATATTTCTCCAGTTCAAATTTACTTCAAAAATGAAAGACCACTTTCTTTCAATAGTTTTTGCTCATATTCCATGTATCTGAGCTTTGGTTGAACCCCTTTTTGTTTTCTTTCTTTCTTCACAGTGCCACAACCCAAAGAAAACCTGTCAAATAATGTTGGTGAGACTGTGGGATATGCTTTGCTGGGAGCTTTGATTGCCATCATCATTGTGGCACTCTTTGTATTGGCCATTTATCTATACAGGCGAAAACGCCGCTCAAAGTCTCGGCCGAGCCCCAAAGCCAACAATCTTGAGACACAAGGGGAAATGCCTCTGTTCACTCCAGAACAGCCAAAGAATGTGAACGCACAAAACCAATACCTTGAAAAACTGTATGCTGGAGAAAAGGGCAAAGGTGACAGAACAAGTAATGACTACACAGAAATGGTTTTCAAGGGTCAGCCTAAAGAAACGATGGCAAACCAGCCTTTTTTGTCCAAAGTGAAGTCATGAATGTGAATTTGTACTTGTGTGTCATATATTACAGTACCGTACATTACTTTCTAGATTGCCTACATCACCGTCATCGAGAGAAGCGGAGCTGTTAAAATCTCTATCAGGCTCACAGAAGTGGACTGAAAATTATTTGGACCACAGAACATCTCATGGTTTGGCATGCAAACGTACATTCCTATGATACATATTATATAAGAAAAAAATCTTTGCACATTTTTTTTATTATTGTTGTTGGTTACATTAGATTCTTAAATGATAAATTGTAGTTATTTACCATCAGTATGTCTTATTCATTGCTAGTTTTCTGTGCATTTACATTATCAGTCAGTGCTGTCAATAATTTATAACCAGTTTCACCATTCGACTTTGGTCTATAAACTAAATGAAAATAGAATTAAATGAATTGAGGGAGGAGCTTGTGGGTAACTGAGATATTGAATGTCACTAATCAATAGGTAAGCCTACCTATATAGATATATTCTATGTCAAGTAAATGGAACTAGACATCAGCAGTTTGTTATATGCATTTTTTAGTTTGATCAGATACTGAGTGAGAACTATGCATTTCTCTAAATATCCTGGAGTGAGGGCTTTTAATCATCCAATTTTCAAGTTCACAATATCATTTGAATGACATATCACAAATGAAATTAATTTTTACGTCACTTAATTTAATTACCCAATACTTTTTGTACACTACACAAACTTCAATCATTGATGACATATATTATCACTCTCATTGTCATTGTCAGAGTCATCATATGATAAATATCATGTTTCATTGTTGTTATTATACTGCAAATGTATCTCATTACTATCAAAACAAAATTTCACATTGTTTTTAATCACCAGTGACTAAGCAGCATTAGTGTCTATTAAATCATCAAAGTCTTTGTAGTCCCACATGACCATATTTTAATCACTTGACTCAAATTTCTCTTTTCTTTTCTTTCCTGCAGTGATTCAAATACTGTTCCATATTAGGTTATATGAGTAGTGGAAAAACCTATGGAACTAAATCAATTTTTATTCCGTTTTCTATGTTATGCACATGGGCATATTTACAAGATTAGTCTTGGACTGCTTATTCCTTCACTTGTCTAAAAACAGAACTACAACACATATAGAAGTACCTCCAAGATCTGGTTTCATGTACAGCACGACATGGGAGATGAATTCAGATCTTCAGTTTTTGTACAACTTGAGTGTGATCACTTAGTACTGGTTGCACTTCAGTTCCTCAGATAGATTGAGCACCTTTTATTTTTAGGTGATTTTATAATGGCAAGTTGTTCTATGAACAAAGGACAGTTACCTTTCATGGACACAAAAATTAAACCGGAATAAAAAATACCAATGAAATAAACTGATCCTAAATCTGATTGTTAGAAACGTAATTTATTGATTAATGTTGCAGTTTTTAATCATCTAGGAATCATAAAGAATGTTTGTAGGTTTGTTGAAATATAAATAAGTAGAGCATTGTCTTTGTGTTCTGCATGAAATAGTAGAAATCTTATTGATTATTTCAATGCTGCCATGTCCATATTAGTACTTGAAATTGTAAAATATAATATATGTCAGTCCCAAGTAGCAGTTAGTTTCATGCTTGATGTTAAGTCACTATTTATTATGTCAGTGAAAATCCCTAAGAAACGAGTCCTGATCAAATCTATCCAATCATCAGGATATTTTATTTTTTTGTAATAATCTTCCCACTCTCTCTTTCTCTCTTCATTTTAGTCATTTGATAAGATAGACAGGAAACTTGTGAATCACCCATTTGCTTTAAAACTCATAAGTTTTCATTGTCAAATTAATATGCATGCAATAGTATTTTTTTTTCTTGTCCATGTTGTATTTATACAGCTTTTCATTATGGCACAAATGATTTTTGCAGCCATGGTAAATTGTGAAATTCTGAGAGATTCAAATTATCATTTGTATCTTGAAAGGGGAGAGCCAAAGAGAGAGAAACATTGAAAAAAATGTTTTTCTTTTGGTCATCTATAGGATAGATTGATGCTACATTTGAAAACTCAAATACTGATGAACAGTTAAAAAGGATCAATCATTTACTGGAGTGAATTATTCAAATTTAACAACTGTCTCATCCACTCACTACAGACATGGGGATTTGAGTGGCATTGTCTCGTTCCACTCTCTATTTTCAGTCGGTGGTTTTCCATTGTTCTTTATAATGATCAGGAGAAAAAAATACACTTTACAATATGCATCAGTGAAAATGCATGTCCTTGGAAAACATCTGAATTGTTGTGAAAAATATATCCCCTATGTAGGAAAATGTGATCATCCAAATATTCTATTTGCTTTTCTCGTCTTCTGGCTTTAATGTCTTGTTTTCCTCTCCCTCTTGCTCATTCTGCATCTCTCAGTCTTTGTCTGTATTTCACTATCCCCTTCACTTATTTTATCTACTCACTTCTTTTTAAACTTTATGTTTCAATCAGTGTTGTATATTTGTAATGACAGGGAGTTAGTATTTATTGTTCCAGAATAGAAAGTTGACAATCAAGCTCATGTGAACTACACACTCAGTTGGCATTGCAGAGGTATCAACTTAACTCACAGATAAAGGACACGATTTCATTAGCTACCATTATAAGTAAAGAATTAGACATGTAGCGTATGCTCTGAATTCAATGAAAGAAAAATATTCCGACAATTTCGCAGAGCAACTAAAATATTATGGATGTTATGATGACAAAGTTTGTAACCATTTAATGTTACAGATATCCATAAATGCGGTGCTGTTTTGTAATACAGTGGTCTCTGCCTGAGAACCAGGTTGCTGGGAGACAAGAAAAGGTGGGCTCTTAGGCGGACGTGTTCTAAGGTGGACTGAACAATTACACAACCCGTCTAACCACAGACTGTCCTCACTACTATGATTAATTGATCATTCCATTAGTTAAAGTTTTATCAATGCAAATTGGTACAGCCTTCACCCCTGTATGTTTGTTGTAATTAGATCTAGAATTCTTTTCTTGGGGTATAATTTCATTAATAAGTGTTTAAATGTCGAGTGAGTTTTCACATAACGGTATCATTGTTGAACAAAAACATGATATTGCTATGTTACCCTACAGATATTACCCTACAGATAACCACACAAGTGACTCTAGTGTTTACAATCAGCCAGAGAGACTGTAGTAGCAAAATAACTAACCAGTCAGGAGGCTAAAGTTACTCCTCCTTATCCACAGAGCCAAGGACAAGTGCTGTTCTACATATTATCAAACAAAGAAATGCTTACGGGTTAGTCCACAATATGGCCTGATTATGCAATCGTAGATCAATCATCACTTCCACTCCTTTGTCTGCTTGTTCCATCTATCCCCGTCCCATTTTACTGCACACCTAGCAATGTGTGTTTCTCTCATATGAACACTATGATGTGAAATTACACCGTAAGTATCTGCGTGTCTTGATCCAACACCGGGCTCTTGGGTGGATTTTTTATTTGGGAATGGATTCCTAGAGGGATAAATTATAGAGGAAAATTTCTGTTTCATAGCAGAGGCAGGTTCTTAGGTGGATCGGGCTCTAGGCAGGGGTTCTTAGGCAGAGACCATTGTACCAATTTGATGGGAAAGAAAAGAGATGTGATCTGTTGTATATCTGCTTATCACTTGATCCCTGGTTAGTATGTCAACTGCAAAATTGTAAACCTCAAGTGTAGAGCAAACATGAACTCTGATGTTTAGCAACCATTCCTTTGTAAGAGTGCAGGGAAAAGGTGTAAGTATCTCACATTCATGTACTTGAAGTGGGTTGCTAATGTCCACAAATGGCAGATTTACTGTTTTCAAGTTTGGAAAATTATATCAAATGCTGTAATTATTATTCACAGCACAATAATTCTGATTAAGGGCAATTGTTTGCTATGTTTTTTTTTTTCTTAAAAAGACCCTATACTGATGCAGTTGTTGTACTATTTAGCCATAATGTGATGCATGCTGACTGAATACAACATATCATGAAACATTTTTCATGTGTTTTGTTTAATTTTGTATTCACTTTTTGAGACAGAATCACATTGATTGATTATAATTTAGTCAGTTTAATTCTATAGTCTGGATGTTTTGTCAAAAAACTTTCTCCATTAATTAGGCAGTCATGTTATTTTGAAATTCATGTGCAAATTTTTGACCTGTTCCACATTGCAATTCAATCTTTGCATCATGAGAGTAAATGAAAATCCTTTGGAAATTGTTTGCTTATTATTAGTAGCTATTGTCACAACACTTTGTTTAGCAGTTTCTCCTTTTTAGAGTGTTCAGATATTTAGTTCTGTGACTACAACTTTCTGAATAAAAAAGTAGAAAAAAAAAATAAGAATGTTGTGAAAAAAAATGCATTTTGTATCCAGCTCCATAACAGCGTACACAGTTACATACAAGGTGTGTGAAAAAAAATCATACATTTACAAAAACCATTGTTCTGTGATGAATGTGAAATTCTTATTGATGTTGTCCTTTGTATCCAATCCTCATCACTGATTTTATTTCAGTGTTTTATATTATGCTACTTGGTTTTTAACATCACAAAAAAATTACCTGTTCATATTATGTTGTTTTTCATTCAGAAGATTTATTACTGTGTTATATGTGGTTTTTTGTTTTCATTCACAATTAAAAAAAAAAAAAGAACTTTGATTCGTTATCTGAGATGCAAACACAATTTAGGCTTGATTTGGTGAAAGCTAAAACTACACACAGTTCCTGAATCTCATTTACTTTCATATCTCCTTAAGCCAGTGCTTAAGATGTACATTTACTTTTGACTGTTTTTCATTGTTGATGTCATAATTATTGTAAACACAAACATCCATTAAAATATGAATTACTGGTACTACAAAGGGATGCAGATAATGGAGATTTGTTAAAATAACAGGTGCATGTTTTATTTACAGCATTTTCTTGTTTAAGAGAATTTGATTTTTATATCAATGAAAATTTATTGGTAACAACCCCAGAAAGGAAATGTTAAAAAAAATTCTCATTTTATTTAGCTATTTCAAGAAATAGCATTTTTTTAGATTTTGACATTGATAGTATATATATATATATTTCTTTTTTCATGTTTGTTGATCTTTCGTTAGCTGTTTCATTTTGGATCCACCTTTGAGAGCAGAACGAATTATGATCTTAAATTCCAGTGGTCTCCATTGTTTACATGCCTTTCAAGTCCAGCAAATGTTCGTTGGTGTGAAAATAAGGGTACTAAAGGATGCCATCATTGTATATTACACAAGCTTCTATATTATGTAATCTTTGACATGGTTGATCGACTTTGTATCATGTTTACTTGCAGTTCCATATACTGTTTGTATCTGCCCTTTATCCACACTGACGCAACAAATTCATTGATTGTGAAGATCTGTCCCTATGATTGTTGTTCTGAATACCGTATATGATAGTATGAAGTGGAAGAATGTGTAAAAGTTTCCATCACCTAATCATCATTGCAGGTTATTATAAACCTGTGTATCGTTTTTCACTCTTTTTTTTTTTTTTTTTTTTTTAATTTCAGGAAGACTGTCGAATATGATAAATATATTGTTATTGATCATCATAGTTTATCGCATTAATTTCTTTTGATTTTTCTTTGTGTCATTTAGATTTAAATCAAAGTTTTATGATCATATGCCACATTTCTTTTTTTCTGCATGAACTATTCATCCTTCATGTGTTTTCATGAATTCATTAATTGTTACTCTTCTGTGTATGCATTTTACTCCATCTTTTACAGAAGAATTCAAATTCTTTTTTGTATGTGTGTGAGGAAAATGGCACATGTTTTAAAAGTTTATATTATATTTGTATAGATTTAACTGAAATATGTCTTTCATTCTCCAAAGGAAACATTTTGTCTTATAGCATTTTGTGTAGATTTATCAGTGAATTGACAGAGATAATATATTTTTTTTTTCATCCAGTGGTCAATTCTGTCATAATTTTCAAACAAAACCAAATTGACACAGGCCTGCTCATTCTTTTTCTATTTCAGAACATCTGATTAGAGATGACAATCATACCATGGGATTGCTAATTATTTGCAAGCAGTACTGCCTCCAATATTGGTATGATTGTTTTTAAATGTTGCTTGTTTCTTTTAGTTTCTTGTTTCTTGTTCTGAATTTCATTGATTTTGAATTTGAAATGAATGTGTTCGCCTCTTCTTTCTGCGTTTTTATTTTTAATTGTAGCATAGCTTTAGCAATTTTGTAAGCATTTGTTATACTGATTTGGGTGGCAGGAACTTTACTGTCTTCATGATTTTGTACATGAGTAAATCGATCAAATTATAAGATGGTGTGAATGTCTTTTTTTGCTTTTTTTTTTTTTGTTCATGTATTGATATAGATCTTTGTGAGTACAAATGTGTGTAAGAAAGAGATCAATCCATTTACTGCTTAAGTTTATGTTGTATATAGGTCTATCTGCATTGCTTTCAAACAGTGAACAAAGACTGATAAAAATGATGTTTAAAAAAATATCAAAGCTTTGTTGTTTGCTTTTTGAGAATGTTTATTTATTTATCTTTTTTTCTTCATTATTTTGTCTTTTACTTTGATTTGAGTGTTTGGTTTGCTGGGCAATCTTTATTGTTTTGGTTATTGTTGTTTGTAACGTTACATTCTATATACATCTTTCAACCTCCTGGTGGAGGTTATCTCGATGATCGAGTGTTTGTAACAGAGAAAGAATAATTATTTATTTATTGGATGGAGATCAAAAGCTAGAGAGTATTACATGACACAACTGGTAACTAATACACATTCACAGACACTTGTGACTATTTTCATTCACCAAAATTTAAACAGACATACAAATGAAATTTGCCCTTTTTTTAATAGGCCTATATTTATTTGTTTTATCAATACATCTATTGCTGACAATTCATTGCATGTCAAGAGAAAGAATTATGAAGAGAGGAGAGGTAGGCACATGACTAGAAACAATTGCGATGAGACAATTATCTTCATCAGAATCAGTGTAGACAAGTATAGACACACTTAACAGAAAACAACTAAATAAACAAACACAAAAAACGAAAGCAAACAAAAAAACCCAAAATCCTAAGATGATTGGAGATCTAACTGCATATATCTAACAACGAAATAGTGTTTTTGGTACTCTGTGAGTTAACCCAGAAATTTTATGTGGTTGATTTATGACATAAAAAATAATAATGAGTTAAATCAGTTATTTTCATTGAGATTTTTTCTTCCTTCTTCTTCTTCTTTTTTTTTTTTTCGTTCTCTAACAGACAAGAACCAAAAATAAAAAAAGAGACTCTTTTACAGGTAAATGTGAAATTGACAGCATCAGTTCCTATAGGCCTTCACACAAACACCTTATGGAAAATGAAACAAAAAAAAAAAAGAGAACAATACAACCCTACTGAATAAAACACGGACATGACAGAGGGTTGGAAAAATACCAAAAATATTGCAACATAGAAAAACAGAAACTAACAGTAAAAGTCTGAGCCTAAAGTATGTAGGCTTTAAAGATTCCAGTTTTTGTTTGTTTTTCTTAAGCCTTTCAATCCAAAGAAAGTAGGATTATCTCGGCTTTTAGAAGTTGCCAATTTT
>JBCEWB010839346.1:0-16104 GCA_039654565.1 Peronia peronii
AAAATGCAGGTCTTTCGATCTTCGTGTCCTTCCATCCCCCGATGAGAGGACCCGCGAGTCGTGCAGAACCCGCAACCACACCGATGTGAGTTGTTTTCACCCTCTGAAGCAGACGCCGAACCACAGAGCCACTGCGTCCTCCTATGATACACATATTGCTTTATATATATTATTTATAGCTCTCTTAAAATGAAAATTATAATTTAGTCATAAAAAGCGGCGACCACTAGGCAAGTCGACTTTTTGTAACAACATACCACGTGTCGAAGGTTGTTGTTGTTTTTGTTGTTGTTGTTGTTGTTATTGTTGTTGTTGATCCAGCGATCCCTGGGCACTCGCCCTTCGATCCTATGCCATGTTATGGAAGCTTCAGGCACGTTTCAGTTGTTGGGATTCCCCATAGGCTATAGTGTGTTGTCTGTGGAGAGTCTCGGAGGGAGAACGGTAGCTCATGGGTCACTTAGGGGTGAACACGACACCAGGCAGCTCCTACACAAATGGTCAGATGTAAAGATATTCCGCGCAAGTGTGCCCGGCGCCGCGAAGTCTACCACTCTGACAACGTGTTCAGTACTGCAGTTCACTGTTCACACCAAAAAACTGCTGACTGAAGCAGCTTGAGGGGTGTTCAACCAGAAAATGTCGGTAGTCTGTCTTGAACTTACATTTTATGATCAAATGATGATCTTGACGACAACGACGACGATTATGTTAATAATCTAGAAGCGGCAAGTTGTAGATTTTCTTTCTTTGCTTACTGTTGGTAACTTCATTATGACAATGTTGTAAAGATCTAATTGCTTTAAAAATGTACGTTTTTTTATTTCCTTTTTAAACAACTTTGAAATGCCTGTCCTATACAATAAACAACTCATTTAATTAACATTTCCATTCGTGTACAGCAATACCCTATTTACATTTTATGTGTTTTCATTATTGCCCCGACGAAGAATTAAGCGGGCTCGAAAATTTGGCTAGGGATAATTCTTCATATTGTTTTTGAACTTGTTAGGTGTATTTGATTAGTTGCCGGTGGACAGTCGTCTTAATTTTAAGACATTTTTCGTAAAATGACAATGTCATGATGATGATGTAGCGACGATGGAGCGATGGTGAAAAGGAGGAAGAAAAAGAAGAAAGAGGAGATGCCGTATTTGTATTGTAGGCTTGCAGTCTCTAGGCCTACATCTAGTTCAGCTGGAAAGCGATGTGAGATGAGAGGCGAGTGAAAAGTAGGTGTTCACAAGATCTAGGCTACACGGCTGATGTCCCTGACATTTTATGGTGGGCTAGTGATAAAACTAAAAAAGAAATGTCGATTGTGGCGTTTTATCACGTGACAGCTCCCATTATAAACGCTTTACATCCGTGATTACTTTTCATGAGTAAAAGAGAAGTATTCAGCTATCTTTGTTCTGTATTTCTAAGGATCAGATCACACGTTCTGCAGGCACTCAGATGAAATTTTAATCATAGTTCTATTATTACAGCGCTTAGGACTGCTAAAGTGATATATAGACGATACTTATGGGAAGTCTCTCATGAAAATGAGAAAATGTACAGCCTTGCGCAGATAAGGTGTTGAAAAACTGTCCGAGCAAAATGTTTAAATTTCCGAATTCCAAATTTCTATCAACAAAATGTCTTCTCATCAAAAACAGGGCAAACATTTAAATCCGATATATTTCTACTTTCCTAGGACTGAAAAGCTACACACATAGTTAAAAAAAAAAAAAAAGAAACACAGCCTGGTCTGTGGCGTTGTCGAAAGAAATATGACTAATTCTGTGGTGAAATACGTGAGAGATTAAAAGGGAGAAGGGGGCAAGAGACAAGTCAAAACCTAAATTTAAAGGAAATCATGGGTACATCGAGGAGCTTAAAATAATTCGGTAGGATCAATTGAAATATTCCGAAAGTATTAGAATTTTCGCCATCAGCGATACCGCTTATCAAGCAGTGGTAATGTTCCTTGGATCTGTCTTCTTCTAATTGCTATTCGTGATATTTTTATGTGCATGTAAGTGAATGTATCTTACATATATAACTTGTGTCTCATTAAATGTGAATGGAATTCCTAATGAACACAAATAACGTTTATCCGGTCAAATCTTATTGTTGTGTCCTCATATGTTGTGAATCATCGAGCATTCACCAATCATAGAGTGATCACACAGAAAACTCAAAGCGTACCAATCAACTTTAGTCAACTCGATTTATTGCAGTTACGGTTGCGGTTCCTATATGCTTTTCAACCTCCTGACGTGATGGTTATCTCAGATTTACGAAAACGATTCGGACCTCGTGATACATACATATTCTAACCCAGTGGTGTACATATAACCACAAACAACATCATATTAAATATTCAACATCCATATGACATCATATAAGGACATGGACATAGACATGGACATGACATGTGATAACTCATTACATCTGACAGGACCTACATTGATAATTAACGTAATTAATCACAATAATCATAAAATATACATTTTCTCAAAGGGCAGCAACTCTTGGCTGCCAAGGAAAATAACTCTTGTCCAAGGGAAATAGGTAGGTCCCATAACACTTATTTTGAGAATGGCAATTTCGAATATCTTTGTCCCTCTGTAACCAATATTCGGACAATATAGGAATCGCTAACTTTCAATTTTCCTCTAGAGCTATTCATTTTCAAAAGCAGTACCGGGTCCTTGAAGGTTAAAACATTATTTATCCAAAACTGAAAGTGTACAGCAGAGCATAAAGAATGCTGTTGTACAGGACCAAGTTTTAATACGCCCGAGAGCAGTAGGCCGAGATCGTCAGAAGCTTGTATCTTAAGTTAATGTATCTAATGCAACATTCATGTCGCCGGAAAATCAACAGACACAGGGCTGAATTTCGACACGGTGAAGATCCTAGGTTGGACAAAGCATTACCGGCCGCAGTTCGGAAACTAAAACTGTTAATGAAAAAATAAAATAAAAAAGATCTTTTTTTATGATTGTGCAACGAATGACGTCGTCAAGATATTCTCCAGGATATAAAAGGAATTAAAAATAGATACGATATGATTAGGTGTATTTGTCTTTAGCTGCAGTTCTGTTTACAGTGGGTGAGACATTCACATTCACATGCATGTTGTAGAGGTAAATGGTGTTTACAAGATCTAGGCCACACGGCTGAAGACAGAATCAAGGAAAATTTGCTGCACTTGACAAGTATATGGCTAATGGCAGAAATGAATCTCTGTTACGCTCTCTATTAGTTTTTAACATAATAAACACCCACTTCATTCGGAATATTTCAATTGATGATAAAACATTTGCATAGAGTCGTCCTGTCTTGTGTTAACTTTTGAAATACAGGGCTCCTGATAGCTTATAAAGCAAGAATGTGCTCACGATTTCCTTGAACAAATTATGCCTCGTTTTTGGAATATACGGCATCAGAGAAGAGGCGAGAACAGCAGAGGCTAAGAAAGGGGAGGGGGTTGGGCATTTTAGATATAGGTTTACTCTAGAAGCGCCAAGAGGCCGGTCACTCATCACATATCGTTGTAGAATTCCCATGCAAAGATAGTCATAAATATTACAGGGCCTGAAAAACATAAAACTGTCATTCCTTAAAAAACGATGATTATTATCATTGTCAATTTAAAAAAAAACCTGGCTATTCAGCAATTTCTATCGACACTGTTAAAGTGAAATAGAATTGATGAGTACATTCTGTTTTCCAGGTTCCGTTTATACTATGGGACTCGAGGCCACAGCTTGTTTAGCCTGTTGTACAGATACTAAAATCCAGCCTCGGACACAGGATAATCAATAGAATGAACCATTTTGGCGGGCAGCCAATTACTTGCCTTTGCCAACAACAAAATATGTAACATAAGCATCGCCAAGAAGGAAAAAAAAAATTAAGAAGTCACCTTTTCTCTTGTTTTCTCAAACATGAAAGACGGAAAATTCTGAAAAATTCACCATGTGATAAAAATGATATTATCTCTCCGCCATAATTTTTATTTATTATATAATTTTCTTTCGTTCACATGTTTTAAACAACAGGAGCAAAAGTGATTTTTTCACTTCTTTACAATGCTTGTCGTATATCGTTTGTATTTGGCAAAGAGAAGTAACTTAGCTGGCTGAAAAAATAACTCTTTGAAAACTGAATTCTGCAACTTTTAGAGGTCTTTCTCTTACTTTGATGCCCTAAAGTTCTATTGCCGTAATTGGTCTAGCTTTGTGCTGAATTACAGGCTCGTTCAGAGATTACAAAAAAAAAAAAAAATCTTTTGAATGTCATTTTGTCGCTGCTGCTGCCACCATGGGCAGAGAGCAAAGAGTGGCGTAGGGCCACTGTATATCATGACAATGGCCATACGCCACTATTGTGACAGAGCATATTGAGCTGGCAAACTTATGTTTTTATGCGTTTTTGTACAGCTGAGATAACCATCACGACAGGAGGTTGAAAAGCTTAACAAAACCGTAACAGGGTGTGTTCTCATTTAGACTTGATGAAGACCCAGTGTAAGTATGGAAAAAAAAAAGGCATTCTTAACCTTTTTTTTAAATTTGACGATATTTATTACATTTATAAATGCATGCAATAAATTGCTCAGCAATTAATATTTTTCTCCAGTTGAATATTTTTTGTGAAATGATCCTATAGACGAGTTAAGCTAGCTATGATTTAAGTCATCCTCTGCAGCATCTCGTGCTAGTCCCTCCTTTCATATTCCTCAGTTTTGAAAGATTTCTATTGTTACCTGAAGTTATTGTGCATTAATACTTGCCATCCCTTTTCGCTCCCTCAGTTTACATTTTTTTTTCTCCCGCTGAATATTTTTATGTGAAGTGATCCTATAGGCGGAGTGTTAGGGAGCTATAATTTAGAATCATCCTTTTGCAGCATCGTACTGATACTCTTTTTTTTTTTTTCACTTTCTTCAGTTATGAAGTTATTTGTATTATCTACGTTATTGTGGAGGACTTTGATGTATTGTAACTTGTCATCCTTTTTCGCTCCTTCTCTCACCTTAGGTATTTCATTTATTTGCTGGCATGGTAAGAAGAAAAAAAAAGGATAAGGACAATTATTCTCAATACAGGCCCTGGAGTTGGATTTACTACGGCCCCGTGGGGGGCATTTGTGGCGAGAGTTATTAAAACCGGCCTCTCAGTTGTCTCGTTGTTTTGCGGATTGTTTGACAGTCATTGGGTTAACAGACTTGCTCTGAACCTTCTTCTGTTAGCCGAAAACTCGGATTGTGAAGACAACACATAGTGTGAGGTCTTGTCTCAGTTAAAATGAGTGGCAAATGATCCTATCTTCCTCCTGGACACTGTTTGACACTGAAGTATAATGCACATTGCAGTTGAAGTTGTGTTGTTCATAATGAAAGGTGTTTCATAAAGTAAATGAAAGAGCCGAATAATCCTGTCACATAGCAAGTGATGATGACAAACAAACAAGGTGTCTGTCAGCGCACTATTAGTACCAACATTGGGCGATTCAAAAAATGCGATTAAAATGATAGTACTCAAGTCTTAGAAATTTCCAATGATAGCAGTTTTTTTTTCTCTCCAGTTTCCTTTTTAAGCCCTTCAATGCGTCTAACCTGAGATTAGATAATGCGGTTCAGAGGACGAAAAATAGACTTACACTAAATTTACCGCAGTTTTTATGATCCAGATTCATCGGATATGGAAAGGAGAGGAGGGTGAAAATCCAGGACTAGTGCTAGAGGCAGAGGAGGGAGAGTCTAGATCAGACTAGTAAGAAAACAGAAACACTGACCAATATTTTATTTCTGAGCATATTATGTTACAAAAGACATAGATGACGATATTAATTTTTTTTATTCTCAGTGGTTGTGATCAGCAATGAGATTTAGTTCGATCTGCTTCATGCCTAATCTTGGTTCGTTTGTTTTTTTTGTTTTTTCCACAGATGCTCAACCTTTGATGAACAGTGGAGTTTCAATGCCTACTAAACATCACACGATGAGAACAACACAGAGTAGTACAACATGAAGCAATTGTACGGGATGAATGAGCAGTCGAGATTGAAGGCGTAATGACAACGTAACACAGCGTATCACCAGTTGAGGGGTATGGAATTCATCAGCAGTTACTGAATCCCCAATGGCTTTACTTTTGCAGACTTAATTTTTGGAGATCCAGTGCCCCACATAGATCTAGTTCTTGATGATCAAGTTCTCACTGACCTGATCCCTAGTGACTTAAATCCCAGTGATTTCATCCCAGATGACCTAATTCCGAGTGACCTCATCTCGAGTGATCTAATTCTGAGTGACCTTATCCTGGATGACCTAATCCCTATTGACCTAACTCGAATGATCTGATTCCTAGTGATTTTATCCCGAGTGACATAGTCCCGAATGAACTACTTCCGAGTAAGGAGTTTCTGAAAGATCTGATTCTCAGAGCGAACTATTGGACAGTATGCAGAGAGAAGTGCACATTCCAGACGGGGGGTGGGGCTGGGTTATCGTAGCCTGTTCCTTCCTGATCCACATGTTTGTGGTAGGGACAGTGTACGCCTTAAGCGTCTTATACGTAGCCTGGTTGGACTATTTTGGAGACGGAAAAGGCCTTACCAGTTGGATCATTTCCCTTGCGGCGGCAGTGATGTTTGGAATAGGTAAGGTAATGCACTCTTAAATATTGACTGATTAATGGATGGATGGATGGATGGATGGATGGATGGATAGATGGATGGATGGATGGATGGATGAATGAATGGATGGATGGACGGATGGATAGATGGATGAATCAATCGATGGATGGTTGGATGAAAAAGAAATGATATTCGCTGAAAAAAACGCTGTAGTGTATTACAATGGGTGATAGGGTAGACTGAATGTGGCAGCAGCTGTAGATGGAGAACTTTAAACACACACCTGGACAACAGTATTCATGCGCTATAGATATTGGCATAAACTTAGTATGTGCCATTCATTCCTCATATTCATTTATTCGTTTTTTAAATGAATTACAATGAGTATTGTCTATGCAGCAATGCTTCAGTACACAAAACCTTGTGCATTATTTGCAAGTCATTTTGCAGTCAGAAACTATTATGCATTGTACATTTACCCTCTCACGGATGAGACTTTCAGGATAAGGCTGATGAATACAGCACAAAGCAGTCACTAGTAATGATCACGTAAAGATCAAATCATCTGCTTACTTCCATTTCGAAAATAACAGGACTGCATTTTTTTTTCGTTCCTAGTAATGCTGTTACTGACAGAGAACGGAACTATACGTATGTTGACCTTTGAGCTTTTGGAAGGGGAGGAGGGAGAGAGGGAGCCGGCCCTGCCTGAAATCGGAGTTTTGCTCAAAATGTTCGATTTAAAAGTTTTTGTTTTCTTTTAAAAATTCTGCCTTTTTTAAATATATTAATGGTATTTAAAAAAAAGTTGATATGTCCATTGTAAGGTGTGGGGAAGGATGGTCAAGCAAAGGTTGTCCGGCCCTTCTGCCATCCAGGCTCAGGCTCAGTCGGGGCTCTTACGCAGTGGTAGATCATCAGTATTTTGCTACGGGCAAATGGCATGTATAAAAGACTTGATTATGATCTCCTTCACTCAAATCGGGAGCCCCATTGCCAATAGTGGACACTGGCTGACCATCTGGGTCACTGACCACACGAAATATCAGCAAACACTTTCGCTAAGGCCTCTAAAATAGACTTCCTACGGCCTTATGAGAGTGGAATATACCCTGTTTCTGCTGCTTCAGAGTGCGGTAGTGGGCTGTCTGTCACAGCAAGGGTAAAGACACTCTTAGTTTGACCGACGAAAACATGATGGCCATATATAGTCCTCCCTGAGCTCTGAAATGACTCCTAGAAAGTCCTTTTGCTGACAGGGGTAAGGGTAAGGGAGCAAAAATGGAGGGAAAATGTGAGTAGAGGCACAGGAAAAGGCAAAATAGGTCATAGAAATCGTGAAGAAAACTCTAGTATGGGAAACAAACAAGTTCTGAGATTGAAAGCTTGATCAAAAACTCTTTACGACTGTTTTGAATGCGTTTTTCTCAAAATGCGTTTTTTAGCATAAAAATAACGCGATCTTCTTTTTATTTCTGGAGCAACTATCAGAGATTTTTTTTGGATAACATTTTAATTTTTTTTAAAAAGAAATTTTAGATTTTGAGGTTAAATTTCGGCAAAATCCACGGCTTTTTTTTTTTTTTTTTTTTACATACCAGTTTTAAAACTTTGTGGAAAGAAAACTAAGCCAGTTAACAAAAATCTGTTCTGATCACTTTTAGATTCTGAACTGAAAAGTATGTACATGAAATTCAAGCAAATGGGATGAAAAATGCAGAATCCTATTTATAGTAAAATTACACAATATCGGGTAGCAAAATTCAAGATGGCAATCGTGAGTGATTTCAATTTTTTTCTATTATTTTCCTCTAATTTTTACCATGCCGAATTCGATGGTAATGATTAAAATCATCTCTCCCTTATGATTTTCAAAATGACTTCCAGGACGCCCCCCCCCCCACACACACACACAACACTTCCTTAATCAGATAATCAGATGGAGTTGCATTTACATAAATTTATCGATTGGTCACTTCAGACGTCACAACAATTACAAGAATATTACCCTTTATGTATGATATACTGAAGATAAACGTTGAATAGGTTTCATCTGAAGGCAGTATTTTTTACTATACTGTGTAGGCACTTGACCTGTCCTTCCTGAATTGTTTTCTTGTGATGGGTACAAGGGTACACTTAGTTGTATGATGTATAATGGGTGGTAGACTCTGTCAAGAAGCTTTAGGACAGATCTTTGGTATTAAATCTTCAGAGCACTCTTGCCTCTGGACACTAGCAGATAAAACGACAGAATATCGTGACGCTCAGTCTGTATTATAATTGTATAAGCTTTTTTTTTTTTAATCCACATTGAGATCAGGCCAAAGCTGAATAGCTTGAGTCTTTTACCTCAGTGTCCTTAAAGCATTGTTTCCAACATTGTTTTTCTTTATAAGTTTGCACTATTTGAAATCAAACATACGTGGGATGTTATATGGTGAATTGAAACTGTTTTTTTTCCCCCGCTTTTCTAAATGACCAGAAGTAACTTGGGCAAATATCTTATAAGCGTAAAGACATGACCATGTCGGGTAGATTTCGAATTTAATGACTTGAATTTGTTTACCCCGAAACATTAATTTTCTGCTGTCAGATATCGGTAAAAGTATGTGGTGTGTATGTGTGTGTGTGTGTGTGTGTGTGCGAGAGAGAGAGAGAGAGAAATAGCAGAGAGAGAGAGAGAGAGTGAGAGAGAGAGAGAGAAAAAGAAGTTATTCTTCAGTGAAATGCCGTGTTTTTTATAGATAAACAGTAGCATGGATTTTATCAAATACATATGTACTAAATGTCAAATACACGGGCAAAGGGAATCGAAATATTAACTATGATCAGCGGGGTTGACAAGAAAAAAAAAACAACTCACAAAAACACCTATTTTCCATTACAAGGCCCAATGGCGAACATTTCAGTTTATTTATCAATCAGAACAAATATAGTGCTATAACTATAAAATCGAATCAGTGCAAGCTCATACATTATTTCACTGTCTATCGCCGTCCATTTATCGCAGCATGATTGAGTGTTAAAACAAACAAACAGACAACTAGCAGGCAAGCAAGCAAACAAAAAACTGAAAAGAATAGTTTTTAGCATTACATCATATTTTGATTATACATGTTGATAACTTGTACACAACGTGATATAAAATTATATCAAACTGTCTATTCAGCAGATCACTGTCATGCTCTATTTCAGGCCCAGTGCCAGGATCACTGAGCAAGCGCTTTGGCAACAGGGCTGTGGTGATAGCAGGAGGTTTTGTCATGTTTGTGGGCTTTGTGGCCAGTTACTTTGCCATGAGTATTTACTTCCTGGTTGTATCGATAGGGATTGTTACAGGTGGGCTACTACCAAACACACATGACATGTACATTGTATGATAGAGTATTTCGTAACATGCTGATATCAGCTAAAAAGGAACGTATATGAATAGTAATACGTATATGTCATCAATAAGCTATACATTTGTTTAACCGTAAATCAGGACGTCCTGTTTCTTCATGCCACTGACTATTTCTTCAATCACTAAATGCTTGCTGTCAGTAAGACTAGATTTTAGTTTTTGAATCTGAGGATAACAGCAGCATGTAAGAGATCTTCATCATCTATTACGTGTTCGAGATTTTATTTTCAATTGCTTGTCATCTAAATGATAGCACAGTGATACATCTGACATCTTTTCCCACTTCTTCCATAGGTCAAACGCTGAATTATTTCTCCTGGGAATCCTTTTCCAAAGCCAAATTAATGTTTCATGCTCTTAAGCTTATGGCAACATGATAATCTTTGTTTGCCTCTCTCTCTACAGGGACAGGCGCAGGCTGTTGTTATCTCCCTTCTGTCTCCATGGTAGCAATGTATTTTACCACCAAACGTTCAGTTGCCATAGGAATAGCTGCTTCCGGATTGGGAGTTGGAGCGTTCTGCATGGCCCCATTTCTAAACTGGCTCGAGTTTTACTATGGATGGAGAGGCTGTATGCTCATTCTTGGCGGGATATCCTTGAACATGTGCGTCCTGGGAGCTCTGATGAGACCTTTGGAAGCGGCACCAAATTGTGACTACTGCCGCCCGCGGAAAGATGGTGATTTACTGTCTGTTAATTTCTCTTCGCTGTCCAAGAAAAGTTTTGCTGCAGGAGAGTGTAACACATCAGAAGTCTGTGTGGAAGATGTTGAGGAACACTGTGATGAGTTATGTTTGAATAATCATCACCATAACAACTGTGTTGGCGCTTGTAGAAGGCCCAGTACCTATCCATACAGCCCCTTGCCAACTTCAGATACTGTAGAGGCTGGTGTGTCACCGGTGGCATATTTCCCTGCTCATCCTGCTGTTGTCAACCAACATGAGAGTAGCTCAATGAAAACAACAGAGAAATTAGTGAAAGAGAATACAAACCATATAGCAAATTGTGACAGCCATTCAGATATGCCTCACAAAATATTTGTAGACAGTCACATGGAAGTGCCATTGAAAATTCAGTTGTCAGCTGACACAATGAACAAAGACAACAATTTCTTGAAAGAGACATCGAATTCACAGAAACTACGCAACAAATTTCTACATGTTGATGAAATACCCAGCCATAAAATTGGCAGGAGCATGGAGATTTTACCGTCTGCCAGGATTGCTTTGGTGCCATTGTCAGAGAAGAAGTATTCCAGCCATGCTGACTTACGAAACAAACAATCCTTGTTGCAGCCGTCTATTCCAGCTCACCAGGACCTGTCTCTCAATGACATGCAAATTATGCTAGCAGGCAGTGTGGGCAGTCTGCTTTTCATGGAAAAGACATGGCAAGACAACTCTGTGCTTAGTCTGCGCAGTAAAAATTCCGCAGTTATTTCCCATCATCAGGCGGATTTGACATCAGCAGCTTCTGTCCATGGTTATGAGTTGACGTTTGAAGAGATTGAAAATCCAGAGGGTACTGTATAGCTATTTCTCATCTGTTTTCACTTGTTCAGCTAATATTTACCTTTTCTTTCATGCTACATGCTTTGTTAAAAAAAAAAAAAAAAGAGAGAACTTATAACAGTATTTTGTACTTGTATATAAATGCCGAGGCCAGAATAATCAGGTATGTAATTCATGGTTAGAGCTCTTGGTTTTGTTCTTACATATCAGTTTACATAGAAGAAATTGACATTTCATAGAAGTGTAAACTAGGTTTTGGATTCATGAGAAGTTTTCATGAAATCAGTAGCTATTTTGTCAATGATGTAATAGCAGTTTATCAGTTCAACTTGATGACAACTTCTGTTTTGTTTTGAAATCACAGATGATGAGGAGGAAACTTACTGTTCCCGGCTGGTAGCTTCTCTCCATGTCTACTTCAATCTTTTGCGGAATGGAACATTTATCCTCTTCAGCATAAGTAATTTCCTCACCAATTTGTCTTTCCTAATGCCTGTGCTGTACATGGTTGATCGAGCCTTGGATAATGGGTAAGTGTCAGCTGTTTCTCATGATTGCGTAAGATGATCAGACATTTATACTCCACAGGAAAGATTTCTCTTGTTTTTATGTGCTTGTTTGTCATTGAAACTCTCAGCCTGGAAAATAATGGAGGAAACAGATTGTTTATAAAGAGTCAGTTGTGATTGATTATTTATTGTGCTGAGATAAAATTCAGGTATTTGGAAATAATGAAAATGAAATCACTGCAGCAGCCATTCCGTAATGAACTTCATTAGGGTTATAAAAATATGCACCTCTAAATTCATTGTAATGTGATGCATGTAAGTTTTGTCTTCCAGACTAGTTTAGTAGTTACATATTTGCTCATAGCATAGATATGATAGGCACATTTAGTCACATTTTTCATGATTTTCATTGATGGACTTAATGCCTTTCTCTTGAACATACAAAGTTAAAAAATAGAATTATTCACAGCATAGTATGGATTGTACCAGTGTACTTTTAGTTCTTTTCATGTCATGATAGTTTTTTTTCATGCAAACATTTGCAGTGTCAGTGAATATTAAGTCCACTTAATTAGCAGAGAATGATAATAATGATATATATATATTTACCGTTAATGGCATGTATGATGTACTTATTAAGTTATTTTTTTTTTCATCATTATTATGTCTTCTGAAAATTCAATTGTTTGTAGTGCATCGTTCTTGTATGTAGATTTCATTGATGATATTTCATCTACAGAATCGACAGGGCTGAAGCAGCCATGTTGATATCCCTGTATGGAGCTGGTAATATCTTTGGGAAGCTTTTCTTTGGCTGGCTGGCTGACAGAGATCTGCTAGATCGCCTGTTCTACTACATTGCCTGTCTAACCATATGTGGAGCCAGTACCTGTCTAAGTCCCCTGTGTGGGTCCAGCCATGAGCTGCACAGTGTCTATGCTTTTGTTTTTGGAGGTTTTATAGGTAAAAGAATCATTCTGTAGATAGGAAGACATTCTCGGTGAACATGTAATAGAAACCTGTAATGTCTTTCTCTCAAGCAAAAATGAGCCATGTTTTATGCTTTGCCATTTGCTGTCCCTCTTCTCAAAATATTGAATAGAATATTTATGATGAAACTTCCTTTAAAAACTGGAACAATGTTAACAAAAACAGAATTTATCATTTTGTTATATTTTGAAAAATGTTTTGTGAAGTTTCATGGCAATATGTAAGAACATTACTCCCATGGAATTTGTAAATTTAGCTATTAGTGTGAAGACAGGTTAAAAAACACCAAAAAAGAAAGAAACAAATCCTATCAGGATTGATAGTAATGAAACAATTATTACATCATATTTCTCCTGCAATGTAGAACTGGTAGAGAGAAAAAAGTTGTCCATCTGACTATGAATGATTATTTTTTCACAATGCTTATTAACATACCTTATTTCACTTCCAGGTGCTTATGTGACATTATATCCTGTTATAATTGTTGATCTGATGGGTCTTTCCAATGTTGTTGAGTCTTTTGGGCTGTTGTTGTTTTTCATGGGCATTGCTACAGCATTTGGAACTCCATTAGCAGGTGAGTGCTTTGTTCTTTTGTCATCAATTGTCTTTCATCTTGCTGTACTCTCTTATGGTTATTTTCTGGTGAGGAATGTGATGAAAGCATGTGCATAAGTATATCTGGTATGTGGGTTGATTTATTATCAAGCTTGTTGATGTATAATCTGAATTACTGAGAATGTTGTTTAAGGCTTGTTTCATATGGATCTTAAATCCATAATTTTACAGGACTGAAATCAGAAATAAAACAAAGGATGGCAAGGCACATGAAAATGAAGAGAAATTACACAGTTGCTTGAGAGAAAAAAAAAAGAGAGGGAAAAAAAAATCCAAAGAGAAAAAAACAAAATTGGTCTATAAATCTAAAGTGATTGTAAAATACATGAGGAACCAGTTCATATTTTAAGTTTATAATGTCTGATTTGGTATACACAGGCCACCAAATGAACAGAACATTTTTTATTTCACATTAGCTATGGAGTAGTAAGTGTCTGTATAAAAACTTCTGAGCATGTCTGCTTTTTTGGGAGTGTTAGTATAAAAATGCAAGTCTGTGGTGTATAATGACTGTAAGTGAATGTCTGAATTAAAAATTTGAACAAAGAATGATCATATGATACTATGTGGCCTTAGTAATAGTATGATTGCTTATTCAAGGAAAATGCTGCTAGTTTTGCACAAGAAGAGAGTTTGAATGCAAGGGCAAAGAACTGACATTAATTTACCGTTATTCCATGAGATGGATATTACAATGTCGACACTATAGAAACAAGGCAGGTTGGCACATAATTTTGATTTTAATCAGCACTTTAATTCCTGATTTAGTTCAATCAAATCCACAGGATGAATGACCTTTACAATATTTTTTTCTTTTTTTTTTTAATTCACAGGTTGGATATTTGACTGGACGGGCAGTTATACGATCTCATTTATTTTGCATGGCGCTTTCATATTATTGAGTGCATTGATGCTGATACCGCTGCTGTTGTTGAAGAGAAGACACAAAGATCAAAATCACCAGCTAGTAAATTAGTCTTTCATTTATAAATTACCATGTTTTTCAGTATATAAAAAACTTAAAGATCTAAAAATTCCAAAGTCTGTCCACTGTTGTAATAACTAATTTTTCAAGAAATGTTTGATATGGCTGATTTGAAGCCATTTTTGTGAGGATGTGATACATAAGTGAGTATCAAATTAATTAACCATAATGGGCATTTGAGGAGGTAATTTAATTTTATATCAGTAAATGATCACATATTCTGCAATTTATGTAGAAAAAATAAAAATCTCCATTTAAGCAGAGTATTTTATTGTGCATGGTAGTGTTATTTTTCAAAGGATATACTGTAGTATATTGTTGAAGATATCTGGCTCAAGTTGGTCGATGAGATTTGACAAAATTATGATCAGATAAATATTCTATGCACAGAGATTACGCGTAATATATATGCAATGTATATATTTTATTTATTATAGTATTCTTATAAACACTTCTGCCATACTTTTGGTCATGGATGACGAACATACTTTCTGTGAAATTTTTGCAAGCAGTGTTCGTGATGATTTATTGTATTTGTTCCAAAAAGTCTGAAATAAAAAAACAAGGCTTAAAGTTGTGATAAACTCTTTGTATTAGACTTGTAAACAGCTGCCTTATGGGTGGGTGGATGGGGGAGAAAACATGTGGCTAGGCCAGTTTGGGGTCAACATATTGACTTCCATTTTTTTTGTGTGTATGCTTTTCGATAGAGTAACCATTTTCTTTACCAGTTTATAAGTCCCAAATTGTCATATGATGAGAAGAACAATTCAAAATTTCACAAAATTCTCTAAGAATTTGAGGAAAAAAGATGGCATTGCTAAATCTACTATTCTGTCACTGTTATTGCAAGCATGGTATCGGAAGATGCTTAGGGTGAAGGCCATTTAAATAGTACAGCAGGAAAGAGATCAATGAATAATGTTTCCAAGGGTCACTGTGGTCGTGATATCATGATGGTTAGGTGTCTGCTAGTCGGCGAAAAACTACATCATAAACTTTGGGGAACGCATTTCAGATTCTACAACTAGCATGGGGGAAGGAAAGAATTTAAAGTTTGGAATCTGCATTTATTTCCATGACTCAACGGCTCCCTGGCACTTGGATAGAGAAGCTCAACACCTGACCTTGTTTCATAAGGACAAATGTATTTCGGAGGTTACATGTGTGCGTTTTGTGTGTGTTAAGCACATGATTTCTATCCATAAAAACTTATCTCAGCAAACAGCAAATGTAAGACACAAAGTCACATGAGAGGCTCAAGATGAAGGCCTCCTGGAGAGAGAGGGAGGGCTTCCCATTTCGAGTTCCAGGCTATTTTGATATCTTCTCTACAAAAATGTGGTGTTTTGTGCTTTGTAAAACTGTTTCAATTTGTTTTATAGCTATTATATTTTGTGGGGGGGGGGGGGGGGGGGGTTTTTTTCCAAACTTTTCCCCTTT
>JBCEWB010839567.1:3676-33462 GCA_039654565.1 Peronia peronii
TCTTTCACCTTGTTTCATGATAAATTTCCATTAATTGATTTCTCAGTTTAAGTTTCTTATTTTATTTTATCATCACAGCCATCAATGATGATTGTTTTACACATGATAAAAATTAATTTGGGATCCATGATGCACATGAAAAAAAGACATCTTTTTTTTTAAGCTGTTTGGACCACATTTTTCAAAAAATATTTAGTTTTCAGCAAAACTTCTTGAGATTATTAGAATTTCATAGATCCCTCTGAGTCAAACCATGATCATGACTTGAGTTCAGTCTGCCACATTGTTTTGGCCACACTGTTGATAGATGCAGTATACATGTTGGAAAGTAATTAGATCTTCTTGGAATAAAGTTTTCTTTTTTACAATTATGTCATTTTTCACATTATGTTGCTTTTTTGCCAAACTCTAGCTTATCTACATGACAGTGTTACAATTCCATTCATACGTGTTGTTTTTTTTCATACACTTTCAGATTGACTTTTTAACCACAGTATACCTGTCAGGTGTACTGACTCAAGGACAGCCAGATGCCCCGGCCTATGTTACATCTTATAAGATTTTGTTTAGTGCTGATGGAATCAACTGGAATGTCTATGGTGAAGTACGAGGTGTTGACAAAGTAAGCTTTGCAAAATCTTCTTGTCATCAGTTCCTCTAGATTTTGAAACTAATATATGATTTTATTATAATAATGTTAAAGATGTTATTACTGACCTTGTGTAGCAAGTAAATAAAAGAGCCTCGTATTATCATTTTGCTCCAGAATATATTGTGATGATTTTTATTGTAATGCTCTTGCACACAATATTACATTTGTTTCCAGTCATATAAGTTATAAACAGTATTGCTTCTCACATCACTGACTTGTTGAATCAAAAGCTATGACTTATTTGTGATTATATAATTACAAATCAACACTGTGCATATAATGAACACTGAGAACAAAAATTAACTGCCCTGTGATGGAGTTTGACTTCTTGACATGTGTCGAAAAATCATACATGGTATCCTGAAATTGTACCTCTGTTTTATTTATGCTAGAACCCAAACTTTTAAACCACCTGTTGAGACGACAATGTCATGTGGAGACATCGGCTGTTTTAATTGATTTTCCCAAATTTTGAGACATGATTTTAAAAAAAAAAAAATCCTCTTTCATTCACAAATGAAGAACATTGTATATTTATAGTTTCTTCTTCTATAACATAGTTTATATTAGGAACAAAAGGCAAACCAAGTTATGTCTTCTTGTCTTGAATCAGGTCTTCAGGGCTAATGTTGACTCAGTTACACCAGTGATGAATACATTCCATCACCCCATTCGGGCTCGTTATCTACGTATCAACCCTCAGACTTGGTTTGGAAGAATTTCTATGAGAGTGGAAGTTATAGGTTGCTATAAGAAGTATCCAAGTAAGTCTGATGATGTCCTTTGAAATATATCATTGCATATATCGATTTCTACATGATTCAGATTTGTATGTCACAATGTAACAGTAAAGTTAAGAGAAGATGTAACTTGATTAAATCTACTTTCAGGCATTTGACAAAGTGTTTCGCATTCCTCACGTTATATTGAAAAGCATTAATATCATGGTTGCAAAAAAAGTAGAATGATCAATATTTTCTACTTTTTTATTTCTTTAAATACAATATGAACACAAGTGAAAAAGTAGGATGTTTTGATGCTCTGCCTCCTAAATTGTTTTCCTTTTTTTTCAGCCACTGCTTATCGAAAGCTAAACATTGCAGGACAAAAACCTCACCCAGCCAAGGATGAGAACTTTCCTGCACCATCACCAGATGTTCTTTGTAAGCATACTACATATAACATTATAATTATGATCTCAGTTATACTATATTCACTAGACAGAAGTTAGAACATACTACTTAACAGGTTGATAACCTTAGTGTAAATATTAGAATATCAAACTGCAAGTTCTAGTGTTAAAAACATATTCTTTGATTCCATTCCCAGTTTTAAACAGTGTTTAAATCTGTTCAAACTCAGACTTTGTAAGAGATAGCAGTTGAGTTGGATGTAGTGGACAGAACTGATGGACTATAATTATTACTAGTATAAGTGCTGATTGTGTCAAATTTTTTTCACCTTTTCCAGGTGCATTTGCCCATTAATTAAAATATACATGTCAATGAGATAATACTAGTATTTTGTTACAATAGAAAGATATTCCTGTGAAAATGCTAACATACCTGTGGCTTAGGACTTTTTGGGTTTCTTTTTTGGAGCATGAAATTAATTTTATCTTTTTTTTTATTTTCCTTGTTTACATTTTTTGTTTACAGCTGACTGTATTGTATGGGATCAGTGGGTGGATACACATCAGCCAAGCATCAGTGACAAGAATGATGTGGAAACAGTCCAAGATCTGATCCAGGTCTCACCCACTTGCAAAGAGCCAATGATCATCGAGTGTAGAACTGCCACCCCAGACCATTTGCCTGCCAAGAGCACTGGCCAAAATGTTGTCTGCAATCTTTGGCAAGGCTTACGGTGCAATAGTTCAGCCATCACTGATCCATTCTGCTACAACTATGAGGCTCGTCTTGGCTGCATTAAACAAACTGAGGAGTGTTGTAAGTCACATTTATTTTACTATGGCCAATCATTTTTCAAAAATAAATGGAGAACATGAATCCATTTCATAATATTTGAAAGTCATGAAGTAGCAAAGCTTTCTAGTTTTAACTTTCCAGTTGAACTCAGTCTTTTGCTTTTTCTTGTTTTGTTTCTTTCTGTCTCCTTCTTTTCCCTCTCCTTTCTCTCTTTTTTTAATGAAATTTTTAACATAAAATTATGTGTTACAAGGGCAATGTTCTATTTGGGAGATTTTGTTCATATAAATAGAAAAGGTATGTTTTAAAATTTTATCATGTTTCACAATTCATTTCCCGCAGGGGCAAAAATGCCAGCCCAGGCTCCAGTGTACAAGAGCAGAGCACGACCTCTCATGTGTTATTCAGGCATGGATTCCAGACATTGCCCTAAGTACTGCACCAATGGTTATTACTGCAATGGTGCTAAATGTGTCCCCAAAAGTGAATGCCCATGTGTGGTAGACAACCAAGTTATCAAGGTAAATAAAACTTCCAGTGTGGTGTCTATATGACAAAACATAATTATCATTTCATTACATAATATATATTCTCCTTTGCATTTAGAACTCAGGACAGTAAAGATGAAGTTACATGTCTGAAAAGCTGGCAACACAATTGTTCTGAACAAATACTGATTATTTCAGCATGAGATAAAGATCAAGTGAACATTAGTACAAGAGTTTTTTTGTTTTTACCTACATCAGAGTTCATTTCTTTACAGCCTGGAGGTGTGACCCGCAACACAAAATGTGAAACTTGCCAGTGTATTGGTGGAGGAGTTGTATGCATGCCCAAAGTCTGTCCTGCTTGCAAATTTGTGAGTTTCTTTCTGTTTTGTAGGTCATTTTTGTGCAGTCAACCTTTCATCCTCTTTATGAAATATGTTTGCAGTTAGATGCATAATGATCAAAATATGGTATAATGATAAAAAAAATTTAGTATATTTTCAACACTTGAAAAATAAAACAAAATTAAAATTTCTCAGATCAGTAAATTTGCTTGCTGAATATGAAGATTGAAATGGTACTGAAATCAACTTATTGGCAATAAAAATGCTGTGAAGAAATTTGACTGTGGATAAATAGAAGCCCAAACTTTAAACAGGTGATCATGTTTTACACACAGGGCACTCCACGCCTTGACAAAGATTCCTGTACCTGCCATTGTGACACGTGTAAAAGTGGAGAGTTCCAGTGTGGCACAGGCTTATGTATCCCACAACACTTGAGGTGTGATGGTATCATTGACTGCATGGATGATGAAGTGGGCTGCTGTAAGTTTACATACATCAGATTATTATCATGATGTATTGCTTTTCTTTTTATATTTGTCCCTTCATACACAAATTTCTTATAACTTCTAAGGATTTCAGCATTCAGTTCTCTTTAAACATGTTCCTGACACCACTATTTTCTAATTATCACCGCTGTCTTTAATCATTATTAGCTGTTAATACACAATACGTTTTATGATTTCATTTCTGCACATTTCCAGAATAACAAATATACTGTGTCAAAACAAACATTGCATTCTGCCCATTTTTCCACACATTTAAGTTGATTATAAAGCTGCTTTTTTAAGTCTCTTTATCAGCATAATATTTTTGTTCAAAGAGAGAATAATTTTGTCATTTCAGCAAACACACCAATGTTTGTACCTCCTCAAGAACCAGTCTATAAATATAGCTTGAGGAAAGGTAAGTTACTCAGTCTGTTAGAATTAAAATTTTAGAAGTAATTTCTTTATTCTTTTCTTTCCTTTTTTTTTTTTTTTTTGGTAGCTGGTTTTATTGGTTTTGTTGCTTTGGGCACAAGAATAATCAAATGTTGATTTGTGACATTTTCAATTAACTGTAAACTAACAGTTCTTTGCAAGCAAAAATCATTGCTTTTGTAGAGTTTTCACTAGTATTTTTTTAGCTTAAGTCTCAACTGATATTTTTATAATTCAGTACAAAAATTTGAAATAATTATTTATGTCAGGGTTATTATTGGAATTTTAATTGATTTGTCATTGTAACTGAATAATCCACAGGCAAGTTATCCTACTCCCCGTACATGACAGCATTCTGCTCAGTAAAACCTAAATTTGAGGATATCAGGACAACAGTTGGTTATTTCCAGAAGACATTGCCAAATGGAGTAATTTGTCAAAACACAGATCCTATACCACATCTAACTGAATGTTTTGGCAATTGTGGGTCTCTGATCAGTGAAACCAACAAAATTTTCCATAGCTGCAACAGCTGTCAGGCTGTAACAATCTCTAGTTATTCTGTTGAGCTCCAGTGTTCTGACGGCACGAGTCTGACCCACAGATACCAAATGCCAGACAGCTGTGGCTGTACAACCTGCATTGGTGGTGCTTAACCTGGCATAATCCATGACTTTCAAATCTTCTTGGAGAGAAGAACTGACAACTGACATCCCACTTTTTAATTGAGAAGAAAACATGGACCTACCTTTGTTGATGACCTTATTTTTATATATATGTTATTTTTGATCCCATAATACAAGGTTATGCTTTTCCTTCCTTTTTCATTGTATTACATAGCTTCTTGTAAAAGTTACATATATTCATCTGTTTCTGTTTTCATATAAAATGCCATACAATCTTTCTGTAACTTTTATATGTCATATGTGTGCACTGAACTTGCCAACAGTAAATAAGAAGTGAATAAACTGTGATGCTTTTGCAGTTATTTTTAATATCTCACAAGGCACTGTCAAGTATGAAAGGAGAAAGTGAATAAATAACTGTGAAGAGAAGACATTTACATGTAATTTTTTCAACAGATTAAATGACGTTAACTTTTAAAGCACATTTTAATATAAATAATTCAATCCTATATCAGTTTTGCATACATTCATGATTGGCCCATATTATTATGTTGTGATCACAAACTTGATTATGAGGAAAGTGGAATTATCATAAATGTTTATTTGATTTACACAAAATGATGATCACTGCTGTTAAACAAGTTGTAAAATGGTAAATAGAAAAATCAGTTACTAGTAGAAAAGAGATTGTGGTCAAAGAAACAATTTTTTTTTTTTTTTATAACCACAGTTGTTATCAATATTTTTGCTAATGTACAGATGTGATTGTAACAACAGTAAAATATACTGATCTGGCTTCCATCTTGGTAGAAGAGATAAAAGACAGAAGATGATTGAATAATGTGATTTATACTTTCTTTTTAAATTGCTCTATTTTATGTAGATGACCTTGTACTTTGGGATGAAATAAACTGCCAAAAATAGTTATGACTGAGTTGCTACTTCCATTATCAAATGTTTAGTTTTGTTGAATAAGGCCCTGTTATTGTTTGAAAATGCAGAAATTGTTTCATGTCACATAGTGAAACATTAATTTATTTTCTCCTATTATTCACAGTCATGAGTTTTTGTCTTGATCCTTCTGGAATATAACTTTTCTACAGTAGCTTCTTCAGCAGACTAGAACTGATCAGTTTGAACTTTCTATTGCTAAACTGTGCTTGGTATTTGAAATATGTATATGGCTTTGTGCTGTGAGATGCCTCTTGCAGTCAGGGCTTGAAAAAAGTTGTGCTAAACTCGTATCGCTCAAATGGCACTATGCTCTTCACATCCTTTGTCTGACCTTTTTGACCTGTTAATGTATTCAGCTGTGCTAGGGCAATATCAATATAGCCATAATCGCGCTGTTGCACTGTCAAATCCCAACACAAACAAGCAAAGAAACAAATCAGCAGACTCAGCTTTGGGTGGTTCAGTCCATTTGAACTCCTGCCTATCTGACTGCCTTCAATTAATTCGCTAACTTCACCACATGAAACAATGCTGATTTCAGTCACACTTCTTTGAATATTTATAACCCACTACCTTTGTCTAGACAATAATTTATCTAAAATAAACTGTGTAGAAGCATCGAATACTGAATTTTATTTTTTGAACAATTTGGAAATTGTAGCTCTGTAGTGTTCGAAAAAAGCGAAAACCTTACCAGGCTAATGGAGTGTATGCAGCTTTTCTTTCTAGAAACAAGACATCTTTCTCTAAGACATGAACTTTGCCCAGACTGTTTATGACTAACGCACTTTAAGCATTCCAATATCAGCTAAATAATTAGATTTTCTGTAGAAACAATCAGATCCATCCTAGTTAACAGTGAGAGAAGTATTTAATCGTATAGATAGATAAATCTGTTCTACCTGTACTAAAATAAACAGTGGACAAAACCACAGAATATGTATGTGCATTCTACATGAAGGAGTTCAATATTCCTATCACGAAGAAAAAAGATTGATAGAGCACTAGTGACACAAGAATTGAAAGTTAAAACCTCTCAAAATTCTAATGTTTAGGAAGGCAGCAAATGAGTGAAACAATGACAACTAGATACTATGAGGGATGTACAGCTGCGATGTAAAACGAGCTTAATTTAAGGACAGTTAATATAGCAGAACTGAAAACACCCATAAAGGAAATCAAAGCTGTTTCACTAGTTTACCATACGAAAGATAGACCCCATAACAGTAGCGGTATTTACTACTTAGTAGCGTATGTTATAAAAATATCAATCTTTTGTGCTAATGTGTCAACAGATGCGATTGTAACAATAGTAAACCATACCATGCACGCCATGCTGATCTGGTGTTCATCTTGGTAGCTTTACGTTACGTTCTATGTACGTCTTTCAACCTCCTGGTGGAGGTTATCTCGATCTTGGTAGCAGATGTAAAAGACGGAAGATGATTGTTAGTGAAATGTCAATTATCGGTACTCAGTATTGTCTTTTTTTTTCTTCACAAATATATAGTATATCAGGACAAAATAATAATAATAATGATGACAGTAAAATAATAAAAAAATAATGCTAGCAAGGGAGACGGGGCGTCAGTAACTTACTGTAATTAATTAAAAAGTCCTTTGTTTTTTTTTCTTTCAAATAGAATAGCAAAATGTATTTCAGACCAATGTTTTCTGTGGGTTTGTCATTCATCGATAGCAAGTATTACTTGCGCAGTGGATTTTACTTATGGTATTCCTTGGTGGAGACGACTTAATGCACGGGCGCTGTCAACATAGTATGCACATGTATTTTACAATACCTCAGCTGTGCACCAGAGCAACGACTTAGGAATTAATTAACGCATAAGAAATTAACCAATTGAATAACGAAAATATCGGGACGCCAAATGCTGGAACTTATTTCATTATTCCTCGAAGAAACAACAACAACAACAATGACAACAAAGATGATACGTAAATAGGGTATTATGCTTTATGAAACAAATTTTATCATGATCATTATCCTCACCATCAACATTAGCATTTTATAGAAATTTCCTGCGATGCAAGACGGACAATCTGCTGTCAACCAACTCAAAAGAAACAAAGAACAATCTGTAGAACTCGATATGTTAAAAATTGAATATATCATCAACATTAGCATTGTGTGTTGTCCTGTCAAATTTTGGACGAGGACCGAGAAGGAATGGAAGTGAAGAAGTACGATGACATGCATAAAAAAAAACCACTCTTTCAACAATAACTTGTCTCCAGAAAGATAATATTTTTTTCAAGAAGTACTGAAGTACGATGACAACACATACACACATAAACATAAGTAATTAGTACCGGTACACAAGCATAAGCTACACCCCAAGAGACGAACAGATCAGTAGTGAAACATACACAATGTATGAATGTGTATAGAGAAGAAAGAAACATAGCCGACAGAGAAGAAAGATAATGTCTGAGACGTAGTAAGCGCAATGATGACGTCAGTGAAGGTCATATGCACCAACGTATCCTATTTTAAACACAGTGAGCTATTTGTGGACAGACGTTAATAGGTTATTTGGTAACAATATTACTGTTGGCCACACGACAGCCAAGCAACTGCCATATAAATCCTCAGCAGGATATTTTGTAAGCCTCACCTGAATATACTCCGCTTTGCTTCATATTGGACTTTTTCATGCTCTTCCTAGGGCCGAGGCCTCACTGCCACAAGTTTTAAAGCCATGCCTATTATGAATACTAATCCCATCATCTAGACAGAGCTTCCTTATTTACGCATGGTCTACCTGTGAACGGCCTTGTCCACCACCGCCCCAAAACTTATTAAATCTTTTACAATGGACGACATTTTGGGCCATCCTCTTCCGATAAGATAACCGTCTATTTTTAAACCTATAGTCTAGTCTATACAATGGTCTGACTTTATGCAAGTTCCGTTATGAACGCCATTATCGTCACTAGTGTCTTTAAACACTGAGTCAAGTTATTGACAAGAAGACAAATCACCGTGACTCTCTAAAATCTACGAGACAATAGAAAAGGTGACCAACTATGTACCATGTGGTCCAAATTTCAATATCTAGTTGCTCAGAAAATTTATTGGTTCCAGATTCGGAAACTTTCTTTCTCCATAAATACGGAAAACTCAGCTCGGCAGAGTAGTAGTCCAGACACGGGTGTCTCTGATTGTAGATATCATCTCAGGAACAGAGATATCTCTATTTCCATACTGACTAATAAGGACTTGTACGGTGTTCCCAACGTTTGTCGCCACTGAGACAGAGCGGGCACTGTCTGTCCTTCTGTGTCTGCCATGGCGCCAAACGTCTTCCTGACGACAATCTTCGCCTTCGTGATACTTACTGCCAGCCCGACTCAAGCTCGGTAAGCTGACTGAATCATTTTGGTAGAAAATCTTGTTGAAAGGAAAAATAAAACAAGGATAAAAAAGTAATGTTTACCCAGTTTCTGTCTGCTTGCCTGGGTAGCGTTCAACACAATCAAATTTTAATTGTTCGTGATGGTAAAATTTCACATTGGATTTGCAGCAGATGCAGAATAGAATGTTAACCTGAAATGCATTAATGATGGCATTGTGATGTTATTGTGACAAAGTTACATAATACATGTATTGTAACGCATTATGTGCTGGAAAGTAATACGTCTGTCAGATTGTCACAGTCATTATGATGTTTAGATCTATATTTGTCTGTGTGAAAGTTTGTCAGAGATGAAAAAAACGTAACACTGCATTTTTCATTCTATCCTAGGATAGTAGAGTTATAAAATTAAGTTAAGACCATTGCAAATTTAGTCAGTCTACTGACTAGATTGACTGGTACAATTATTATTTTTGTTTGTTTGTTTGTCTTTTTATCTTGTTCTGTTTGTTTGAGGCCTGGTTATGTGCCTTGGTGTTTGGCAGTTTGAGAAGAAAATATATTGGTAGAGCCTTTTAAATTAATGGTTCATTGTTTGCTGGTTGAAGCCAACCACCACAGAAAACAGAACAGTTGGAAGCGTGATTATCAAAGAGTTTCTGGAATTAACAGACACTGAGGCGTGTTTTCCATTTTACAAACCTGGCATAAAAGCACATTAGTATGCTCACTGACAACGTTCTATTTCTTAATGAAATACTCTAATATCCCCTCGCAAATTCAGCCCTGTCACTTAAAATTGTCAGTGATGGTAATGCCGGTTATGCTTGGAAATATAGTCATTCACGGGGATCATATTCGGTAACTATCACTTTGTAACCACTGTGGAGTAGACAAAAAAGAAGAAAAAGAAGAAGAAAAGAACAAAAATGATACAGAGCATTCATGGAGAGAACCAGGTGCAGGGACGGGCGTATTGTCCACGTCATCTATGAGTTTGAGAATACCATATGTTCGAATTTGATTGTCTATTAGTTATCGCTTTCTGACTGATTTGTAAAATGCTCATATCATTCTCGCATTGTTCCATTGTATGACCCCTCTACAGGCATTGATATCATTGTGCCTTGGTCAACATTAGCTCATTTTCACCACCGATAGATTGTGCACTGGCTCTCAGATTCAATCTTCTATTTGCACAGTAGTGAATCGTCAGGCAATGCCAGTAGAAAAACTTCGTGTAACAAATAAAAAAAAGAATATTAAATCTCAGAACTTATGTGTGTCATAGGCACCTGCAGTTTATCGTTGGGAGTGCGACATGTTGTCATATCATTGTTCATTACTTAAGTATCCATTGCATTCGCGGAGAAAACAAAAATTGTGATAGGCAGATTTTTTCCCCTTTTTTAGATTTTGTGAAACACACTATATAAATTTATTGAATATCCCCTCCTGTCTCTCTCTTTCTCTTTCTTTGATTCTCTCAAAAGTTTTGTGATGTGACCGAACGAACAATCTTCTCTACTCAAAGTTCTCACTTCAGTATCAGGTGCAATCAAATGGCAAATAGAAATTAAATGACTTCTTACAAACAACAAATTCGCATACGATATTCTTGAATTTCTACAATGTTCTCTTCTCAGATACCAAAGACACAAGCGACAAACAGCTACCGATAGTAAGTACTAAATGTCTGTGTGATTCTCGCTCTAAATAAACTAAAATCACAATATAAATTATTCTAACCAGATTTCTGTGTGATTCTCGGCTAAATAAATTGAATTTTAAATAACAACGATGATGTCATATGATGTTGATACTATTTAACGGTTGGCTGGATTAAAATATCGTGGTTGTGTCTTTTTGAACAAAAACATTTGGAGCTGGACATCCGTTAGTGGTCAATTTTTTTCATTTATTTTTTAAACTTACTAGTTGGATCGTGCAGTCAGAGAAGGCCTGATAATATTCAAAATATATTTATTTATCAGATGATTTTGTACAAAGTAAATTACACCAAATATGAAGCCAATAGGGGAACATAAACAAAACAAGATTTACAAAGTGTTATTAAAAAAGCACAGCTAGAGGGAATGGTGTCTGACGTTTTCACAAGATATTTTGTCAGGTTCTGGGCGTTATAGATAGAAGTCTAAAAGTAAAAGATATGTTTGGAGTGTGAGGAAGCGTTGCATGCTGACATCTATGACTTTGCTCGCCAATTTTTAGGGTTATTTATTACAAACTAGCTTGATATCCAGATAGACGTATAAACATCATAATTTCAGGCAACTGTGACCACCACAAACACCATAATTCTCTACCCCCCCCCCTCCCATGAGCCTTTCAGCGCGTTTTAAAAAAATTGATTTATACTGGGAAAACGTTGATATCAAGCAAACCATAGGTAAAATTATACTGAGGAACTTGTCGGAAAGCAATAAGCTAAAACTGGATGGTTTGGTGCCCACCCAAGTACAGTTGTTGGCCTCTATGAATACTAGTTAGTCAGACCTGTGAGTTTTGGGGGTCGCTGTAGTTTTGTGGTTTGGCGTCTTCTTTATGGTGAAAAAAAACTCAGTAATGAGGTTTTAGTGTTCGAGTCACGGGTCTTCCCAATGGGGGATGGGAGGACACGAAGATCGAAAAACTGCATTTTTTTCAGTGACTCAACGGTCCCTTGGTTTCCTCTGGGTAGGGAAGTCCGACGTTTTGCCTTCTCGAATGAGGGCGAATATATTTCGGAGGTCCCATGTGTACGTTACGTTAAAGAACCCTTGGCAGATAAAAATTGATGAATGAGTAGGTGGAGTACCGCGTCCGGGCAAAATTTCAAAATGCCAAATTTCTACCCACAAAAATTCTCACCCAAAAAAACTGGCAGCCACTTAAACTGGTGATAATCCTACTCTCTTAGGATTGAAAGGCTTGAGAATAAAAACTGTGAGTTTGTGTCATTATTGTATTCCAAATATTTCATCAGATTGTCCGACACCACCTGCCCCTGCTCATGGAAGCGTCAGCTGTGCCCCGCCTGATGTGTTGGCCCTAGACATGTAAGTAGCTGTAATATGTGATTATAAAATGTCTTTTTTTTTCTAAAGCTAGAAGACATTTGTAAGTTTAAAAACAAAAAAAAACAAGCTTATTTCGTGTTTTTTTTGTTTTTGTTTTAATTCTTTTGGATGAAGGGTTCCGAGTTTATTGAAATCATCGTAATGGACCAACTAATCTCCCTTGACACTAAAAATTTACTGTGAGCTGGTTACAACAATCTCTATAGTCGTATGGAACAGATATATAGACATGCATGTTCTTTCAAATGCCAAATGAACAAGTTTCTGCATGAAGATATACTAACATTATAGATTGAATAGAAAACAAGGTGAAAAAAAGACAAAAAAATGGCGTCCCTTGGAAGCTGTTTTCAAACTATTGAATATACATTCTGTACCCCAAATTTGACCATCAAGAAAAGTTGATGTCTATCTGCTCCAGCCTAATTATGAATCACGCCACAGATTGAACAAATGGTTATCTTGGTTCGGAGGGTGACATCTCTTCTCTCTCTCTCTCTCTCTGCTTGCTCCTGTCTTCTATCCCATTTTCTGTCCTCTCTTCTTCTTGGCCTGTAAACGTTCATACCGTGTTTGGCACAATATAGCCGTGATCGTGTTGATGTGCCGTTAAACCCCAACACAAACAAACAAACAAACAAACAAACACTCAATGGTAGGCTTACCCTTTTGAGTTGAGCGTATTAACGCTTTATACTAGGACATATTGTGTCTTACACTGGGCCATGCTAGTCGTTCATTTATCTGTCTATATCCTTTGATGATTGGCCATCATTATAACTATTTCATTATTGCATCTTTATTAATGATGCAAAGGCAGAGAGATGAAATAAAGTGGAGTGGGGGAGTGGGGGCAGATGAAGAAACATTCTTTATTTAAGGTGGGAAAAAAAGAACAACCTGAGTTTTGATAAATTCATAATTTCCTTTTTCGAGTTAAGCGATGAGGACTTCTTCGATGTATTAAGGTTTTAAATAATTAAAATGTCCTGATGAGATTTAAGAACTGGTCTTACAAATATGCTTATTTTCTTTTTTTTTTTCAGATATTGTATTTTCACCTGTGACCCGGGCTACCAGTTTCTAGGTGTGTCAGACCCAGATCTGCTGTTCGTGTGTGACGTGGCATCGGGATTTTATGAAACACCATCCACCCCGCCGTGTGTTCGTAAGTGGCGCGGTCCATCTTAACAGTTGGAGCCGGGTTGTGTTTCCTTGTTATCCATATGTACCACCGTCTGTGTCTGTCTTGTATCTGTGTGCCCGAGCTCCAAATCTTGTTATTCTTTTTTTTTTCTGTTTATTTATTGAGATTTAAATCTTCAAATTAAGCTTTGTAAAGGTTATCGAAAACTAGAGCCATTTTCCTGTGAAACATAGTAATCCCTTAAAGAGTTTGCCCGAGGATGGTGTGATGGATTCAGTGTTCAAGTCTCTTCTTCATTTCTATGTTCTTTCATACTGATGAGAGTTTATGAAGAAAAACATTACTATTTTGCACGATAGTAGTCTTTGCTCATTAAGAAGAGACCTGCTGGCATTGGAATCATAGCAAGACATATCTACCTGCACCTATTACATGTGGGTTATTATTGTATAATTGAAAAAGCATTTGATAAGCTGGCATACATGACTGAACATAAAACCCGATTAGAACATTGACTGAAAGTACAACTTGAATGTTCACCCAACGATAAAAAACATTAACAGACCTTCAAAGAATTGAAATACCAGAACGAGCTTAGACAAGTAAGCTGTTACATCGAGATTCATTACTTTTTTTGTTTAATGCATATTGATAAGCTTAAAGGTCTAGCTATATGAAATGATACTGTGTATAACAAGTTGATTTTTCTGCACACCAACAGCTAAGTGCAACACTCCATGCCTGAATGGCGGGAACTGCACAGCGCCCAACACATGTACCTGTGTGCCACCTCATTATGGAAACCAGTGTGAACACAGTGAGTTTTTTTTTTTTTTCATATGTAGCTCAGCTCTGTCTTGGTAATGTATGATATTGTTATGATACTTTGATCTGGCAATTGCACGCCAGCGTGTGTGGCATGAAATTATGGTAACTGATATAACACCCGCAGAGCCGACATTTCTCTTGCGATCATGAAAATGCATTGCTGTATATTTCCTTCTGCTGCCATAGTGAACTTCACTTCTGAGTCTTAGTTTTATTTGCATATGTGTGTATGTCTGTTAGTGTCTATGTGTGTATGGGTGTGTGTTTGTATGTGTGCGTGTTTGTTTCAATATTGATATCGTCCTTAAATCCTTGTCTGCATGCATGTTGACTATTTATGTTAACATCGTTGCTGCTTTGCCTGTTACTATATTTTATAGTGTTTTTTGAAAGAACAGGATTGAGTGTACCTAAATATAGGCCAATTATGTTTTTTACCCATTCATACAATCTTTTTTCTTATGTAGTCTATGATGTTTGTAATCTTGTCTCTGAAATGTATTTTACGCACTGTTTTAGCGGTGAATAAGACACAATTAGTTTGCGGGAGAAGCTGGGCTGGATGTATTTAATTTATTTTGGGTATATTGCTCCTGAGATCGAGAATATTCGTCATAAATATATTATCGAGGAATTTCAATACCTTTAATATGGATATCTGCATGTAGGGAGAGGAAAGTTTTACGGCCGTGACATGCACAAATTTGCGTTTGAGACTCCAAGTAATACTCATCATAAATACCATTCAGGAATTTGATTACTTTTAATACCGATGACTGCAGGTAGGGAGAATTTTGGCGGGCGTGTCATGCACAGATCCGTGTCTGAGACATAAAATATTCTGTTCTTGTCTGACAGGTCATCAGTTCTGCACTGACCCCACGCCAGGGCTCTTTGGCAGGATGGATTGTCAGGCGGATGGGAATGGCGGGAAGATCTGTGTTCCTTTTTGCTTCCCCACATTTGTCTTCGAGTCGCCTCCCCCCGCCCAGTATGTGTGTGGGAAGGACGGAGTGTGGACACCAGATGTAACAAAGGTTCCATCCTGTATTCAAGGTGTGTTTGACGAAGATCTGGGTTAAAATTATTGAAGAAGAAATGGCAGAATTTTGTTTTTCTTGTTTGTTTATAAAGACAAAGATGGCGACTAAACGCTCAGTGATAAAGACAAACTGACAAAGTGAAGATCTTGTGGCACGACGAGAAAAAGTTGAAAATTTCAAAAATTTGTCAAGTACAATGGAAATAAAACTTCTCTGACGGCACACGGTTTCACTCTATATTGATTTTGTTCTGTGTATTGGTATTGTAATGTGTCTCAGAAACGGGGAGGGGAAGGGTGGGAGGCAGGTGTAAGGTGTGATCATAGAAGATTCTTCATGTGCAAGCTATGGTATTTGAATTCTCTCTTTTGTTTAAGCTCTCTCTGCTTGGTGTATGTCTAAATTTTAATATTAATGAACAGACAAAGAGAAACTCTATTTACCTTTGAAATATTTTCAGATACACACCTCTCCACGACAACAGTCCAGCCAGTCACAGGTCAGTCTAAATTGTTCTATAGAATAAGGAGGGAGGGGGGCATTTAAACTAATGTTCTTCATCCATTTTTGTAAACTTATAGCTGAGTGTGTCATTAACGATTCGGTTATGATACATGAATTGAGTAAAGCTGGATACATATTGAATCGAAGGGTATGATCAGCTAAGGTGAGGTAAACTGGAAGACAATTAGATGTGATCACAGATAAAGAATTTACGCAAATGTGACACGACACGATGAAATCAGGCCCTTGTCAAACTGAGGTGACCGGAAAAATCACGTGATTTTCAATAGTGAGTGAATTTTTAACGCAGTTTTCTTTTCTTCACAGAACCCTTCGTTATCAATCTAAAAATGCATTTCAGAGTTAAATGTGCTGGAATACATTGAGTTAAAGCCCAAAAATTGTAGTTTAGTGGCATGGCATGTTAATAAGGATTAACAAACTAATTTCAGCTGGAACAACAGGTCACCCCCATCGTCTTTTATTGCCAATATCTCGACTTTTACTCAAGGTAGAACGAAATTTTTTTCACACACAGAAAAGGAAATAAATAATCTTGTGATACCAATAATTCCATATGCTCAAAATTTAACGAGAGCCTGATTTCATCGTGTCGCATCTCAAATGTTGAAATAAACCTTTATGCATTAACCAGGTTTCATTGAAGGCTAAGCTGACATAATAGAGCAAAACTGATGCCATATTTTGTTATGTCATTTTGTACGAGTGCTGTTCCAAAGGAAACAGCTCTACGATACTCAGACCATATATGTGATGAGAGAAACATGATTGTACATTCTCTTTCAGTGGGAAAACTTTCCACCGACGCCGTGTGTGCCGCTTGGGGGAAAAATCATTTTCGCACATTTGACAGTAAGATCTACAGTTTTGAGGTGAGCAAGCTATTCTGGAATACAGCCCGTACATAGTTTCCATCTACACGCGCACACACTCACATACAAACAGAAAACTAGTCAAATAAAAATGCCATCATATCGCAATGTATTCAAAGCTTTTGTCTCCGATCCTTACCCTATAAAGCCTATGTACAGTTTCATGAATACAAATGATGACCAGTTGTAGGCCATCGAATGGAATTCATCACATTTTATAATAGAAACGGATTCTAATGCTTATAGAATATTACTCTTGCAGAGACCACACAGTATGATAGTCTTTTGACTTCTGCTAATTTCTTGTCATCACAGGGATATTGTCGCTACTCGCTGGTGTACGCACCTAAGATCTTTGACATCATGCTGGTCAACAATCCTGCTTGTGCTACTGGAGGTGCCTGCGACAGGATAATAGAAATCTATCAAGGAAACGATGTAATTTCTCTCCATGCAGGCTCTGCAGGATCTGAGATAACTTGGAACAATCAGGTAACCTAGCAATGACCGTCTTTTCCACGTAACAAGTATTCACGCTAAGGTATCGCGGTTACAGTTTCGCTAACTCGTCTTAGTTATACTAATATCGATATTCTTTTGAGTAGATTGACGTTGTTTCTTATCAAGTTCTTAAGCTTTTTGACTCAGGTCCATGATCGTAATATTCTTACCAGGTGTTTTCTTTAAAGTTATGTCCACTCATAGTTTGCCACTGTACAAATGCATGAAAGGTGATAAAATTATACCTTCAAGTGTTGCTCAATTTTACCAATTCGTTGTCTTTTATCTGCTTTCTTATTTTTGTTAATCGTTGAAGAGTGGAAGATCTGAAACTGATAACTAGAAGGCTGTAGAAGGCTCGGTAGTTGGCACTGATTTTTTTTCCCTTTGTTAGACATCATTATTATCATAAGTCTTTCAATCCTTACTAGAGCATAGGTCGTCTACTAAAAATATCCAGGCTCTCCTGTCTTATGTTTCCCTCTCGATTTTGCCGCCCCCCCCCCCCACCCCTTATTCAGTCGTATCTTTGTCAGTTTTCATTCCTCGAAGTACCCCTTGATCTGCTCCCAGTGCAGGTCTCTTTAGCGGGTTTTTGCCTACAATGTTAGTTTGTGTTTTTCCAACGATGTGACCGGCCTATCACCACTTGTTTCTTCCTTGGCTTAGTTAATTCTACATTCAATTTTTATTTCATTTATTTATCTACAGGTCCAGACAATTCCAGGCTTCAACAATGGCACTGTCTTTGAGACTATTGGGAACTACTTGACTTTCCGCAGCAGTCTGGGTTACAGCATCAGGTGGGACGGCAAAATGTCGGTGTTTATACAGGTAATTCAAGAACTGACGTGCGTTTACAGTATACTTTATGCATCAGGTCAGTGAATGGACATTACATTAAAACTTGCCCTTTTCTTAACCCAAGGTAACATAATGCTAATAGTTTAAGGAGGACACGAGTCCATTCTGGTCATTTAATAGATTCAAAGAACGGTTTAAAATAGGCAGAATTGCCCCACAGGCTCAGCATCTGGATATAGAAACGCCATCTGCAGCTTAGATTATGTTTTGTTCGTATTTTGATTTGATTATTTTAGAAAAGCTAAATTAGGATGATATGCAACAGTGATCGTGCCGAGGCGCGCTTAATGGAAATTCAAGTGTGGAGTATAAAGCTAGATCAGATAATGGTTCCCAAGAAACACTGGCGAAAACAAGGAACTGGTTCACGTAAAGAGGGTGATTTGTGATCTGAATGAAATTCTGTGCTTTGCTCAATAGAACATATGGTCCTGATTCATAAATAATTAAATAATCAGTAAAAACCCGTTCCCATTGGCCTATGTATGCAGTTGATAGCCACTTTGACAACACTACTGTTGAGCATTTCACAAAATTATAGGCCCTGTTGTATGCTATTTTATCTTCTTTGTCTCCTCATTAGATCTCTGATGACCTGAAAGGAAAAATTCTGGGACTGTGTGGTAAATACAATGGCATGAATGCCGATGATTTTGAAAACGAGGCAGGTCAACAGCTCACCTCTGCTGCAGCCTTTGGCAAGAGCTGGAAAAGATCAATGCCTGGTGATGGTGGTAAGTGAAAAATTGCTGTAATATCTGGCACACTTGATTCACAGATTAGAACAGAATAAGGCAAGATAAATATGATGTGTCCTCAAAAGGAAATCTCTTTCACAGATGATGAAAAGTAGTGGAAATATAAATGTAACACACATTCACATTAATGCACATTGAGATAATAGGATAAGGCAGACTCAAGGAAAATCCTCGAAACTCTGAGATAAATACGCCAGCGCAGAAGTAAATTAATGCATACTTTTGTTTTCATTAGATATACACTGACATGTGTATCAGATTTGAATCAAATTATTAGAAACTGAAATTGTTATTTGCTTTTGAAAACTAGTATTTTTGGCAGCTCAAAATTTAATACGGCCCTTCTTCTGTTCCACTAATTTTCAGTTTTAAAATTGAGTAATCAGCGAGGTTTTGTAAAATGAAAAAAGCTGCCACGACTTTTCCCTGCGGCGGTGAACGTATTGGGGTATCGCATTTAAAAAGTCACCCCTAAAATCGCAAGTTCATTCTTACTTATCTTTACAAGCATGCCCGGATGTCAGCCAGCAGAGTGGTTGTAGCGGTCAATCTCCTGCACGTGTCAATTTCGCTGAGAGCCATTGTGATGTCATATCCACTGGTCGAGAATTTATACCTTGCCATCACGTGAGTATTTTACCTCAAAGAATCAAAGCAGTTCTATTAGGAATCGTTTAGTTTCACTTTCTTACACGGCAGTTGAATAACTTTATTCTGTGGAGGTCTACTATCCTCGTATATTTCTAATACTTATTGAGAAAATATTTCAGTCCTTGTGAACACTGAAGTCTCAAAGTCATTCCATTCCGTTTAGGGAAGAGTTTGTGTATATGGAATGGCAGAGGGTGAGGGGAGATATTTGACTTGGCGACGCGAAAATAATCGTTTCAAATGTCAAGGTGGTTGAGATAGCATTCGTTTCTTGTTCAGAGAATATTCCAATTTGATGAATATCTTTTCTCTAAGTCCAGCTTGCCCTACTTACTACGGTCTTGTGACTTAAGACTGGTTAATCTCTGTTTCATGCACAGAAAAACATAATCATCTCTGTTGTTTTGGAAAGAGAAATAAGTGGTGTCAAATGATTTCCACTGGTGACAATAAATGATGTTAAGTTTTACGAGCTGCATATTAATCTCTGTTTCAGGCTGTGGATCCAAATGACTATATTGTTACATGCAAGAATGACTGCTGTGATCAGGGTACCGAGTCCTGCAACTGTGGGGCAATGGAAGCTTATTCTCGAGCCTGTTTGGACAAAGGAATAAAGTTGGACTGGAGAACTGCAAGTCGCTGTGGTCAGTATTTTCTTGTTTGTTTTATAAAGTTATTTTCTGGCTTCAGGACGTCAGCACTGGTAAACACTTGGGTTTTAGGATTTGTTGTTTTTTATCATTTAATTCCTGGACAGGAATAGGCCGTGTTTTTTAAACATGAAAATCAATGAGTACTCTCCTTTGTATAAACTTGCAAGCATTATCGTAATTTACATTAATGTGGTATAAAATCGTGTATTTCCCTTTAAAGGTTTGAGTTTGTGACTAAACTTCTGAGGCCTATCTTTTTATGTTGGGAAAATCATGATGAAGTTGTGTCAATGTTAGTAAAGTTACTTGTGAAATAATTGTCTACACAGGCTTTATTGATGGATAACTGTATTGAAAATGAAACCCATAGTGGCAGCGGTCGTTTGGTATACTCAAGTAAAGGTGGTGAAAAAGTGCCAGTGATAACTGAGACATGGTAGATTTAAAACAGAATAATCCAATGTATATATTACAGCATATCAGATCATTATTAATCTCACGTATGGTAAGAAAAATTTCCTGGCCGATGACAATCGTGCAGGGTTATGAATAAACTGAATTACTAAATATTCACGACAGGTAAAAACAGATACGCTCGAAGACTAAAGGATAGAGTACAGAATCCTTCTTGCTACATGTATTTGTTGAAAAAGTCAAATGAATGCGTTGGCGTGAATTTCTGTTTTAATTATTAAAGGCATAGCTGTTCTCATGAGATCATGTTTTCTCATTCTGTTATTTATTTCAGCCAAGTCATGTCCCACTGGGATGGTGTACAAGGAATGTGGCAGTACATGTGTGCCTGATTGCAGCAATGTGAGTCCCCAGTGCACAGATCCAACCTGCATTGATGGATGCTACTGTCGTGACGGCACCGTGCTGCACAAAGGACAATGTATCACACCCACTCAGTGTCCTTGTGAACGCGATGGGAAGGATTACCAGGAAGGAGAGTCTGTCCCACAACTGTGTAACAACTGGTAAGGTCTGAATTATAATTAATAGAGAATATCAACACAGATCCATGAATCGTGTTGTTTTTTGTTTTTTTTTTTCTATCTGCTGGGACATATTAATTTATGTGGCTACAGTTTTAACAATATTAAATTTGTTATATGGCTCCTGACATCGCCGGATGATTCCACATCACGTGATAAAAATATCTAAACAATACTAATGATCTTTAGTATTTTCGGGACATTCAGTAATTCCAAAAGGCCTCCATTTTACTGAATATGAAAAATTAAAAAAAAAAAAAAAGAGGAAGAAGAAGGAAAAGAACCCGACTCTCTGGAAGATGGCTTGTCCATAAGATTTTTTAGACAACACAGGTTCATATCTTGATATAATGTTAGTGGCAAGACTGACCAGTGATGAAATTTCAACGCAGATCAATTACAGCTTAGCAATGCGTTTTCTGTTTGTCCAGTTCAGAGTTCTTGGTTAAAAGCAACCTTTTTTAAAATAATAATCACGACCCGCAGCTCAAGGTACATCACTTCTCAGTTAGGAGAGAGGAGCAGATGAGAGGTTTTAGTTTTTTTAAACATTCTTTCTTGAATATGGGACGTTTCACTTTAAATCCCAATTTTTATTTTATCTGTTTTTGCGTCTGAAAATATTATAAAGGCATTAACACTGATCTCAAAGAGACAAAACTGGCATCGAATTGTCCTCAACATAGGAAATTTGAAGTGCTAGAGTTGAATTTAGTACTTATCGTGGTTTGACTGACAGATTAGGATTATACTTTTACCTAAAGTAATATACTGAAATATTGTTTGTAAATCTGTGTTCCTCTTATAGCACCTGTCATTCTGGATCTTGGTCGTGCACCCATAATACCTGTGACAAGACGTGCTCAGCCACTGGCGATCCTCACTATGAGACTTTTGACGGCAAGCGCTACAATTTCATGGGCACCTGTTCTTACTACCTGGTGCAGAACCCGTCCTTCAGCATCATCACCGACAACATTCAGTGCGGTCGCGGGGAGGCCTCCTGCACAAAGTCAATCACAATCGACATACATGGACTGAACATCAAACTGGACCACAATCATCAACTCTTCATCAATGGCCGTGAGGTCACGGTTTTGCCTTACGAAGCTCCGGGAGTCAAGGTCTCCATGGTCTCATCTCTTTTCATGCAGGTACGACTAATAGCCCAGTGATGAAAACGTTGAAATTGTTTAGCGAAATTTCATATTTCGTTAGCCATTAGCAAAAAGTGTCAACTATGAAGTCGGAACCAAATAAACCCTTTAATATCGTACATGAAATGAAAATGACTTGGCTCAAATTAAATTTGAGAGTTTGAGAGATGTTCATTCGCCGGATGGTAGTTTAAAGAAATCTGTTCAAAGTATTAACGTCTTAGACATGAGAGCCAGCTGGTCATTGAATTCTCATTTCTTTATGTAATCAAGAGGCTTCAATAAATATTAGGATCTGCCATCATATATAATACTCTTAAGTCCGTTGAGTGTGATAATAATATGATCCATTTCAAGAATTTTCTCACCGTTTTATGTATGGCCTTTTTTTTTTTCATTCTTCTACTCAGGCCGTTCTCGACAATGGTTTTGTCATCCTGTGGGACGGCCGTACACGAGCTTACATCAAAGCGCCTTCCACATTCTACGGCAAAACTATCGGTATGTGTGGCACTTTTGACGACAATCAAAACAACGATTTCAGGACGCCCACTGGAAATTTAGAGCCCAATCCCAATGCTTTCGGCAATCAGTGGAAGACAGAGTTGTCATGCGCAGACATGCCTGAAATTATCAAGCCCGACCCTTGTGACGCCGACCCACAGAAGAAAGCCCAGGCTACCGCTCTTTGTGACCAACTCAACAGTGATATCTTCAAAGGTACGGTAGGTCAAAGTTTTCAATATCGCATTGCATAAAAGTATAAAATCAGAGTTCTGCTGACACAGTCTAAGAGAAATCGAACTTCACATTCGCGGATAAATCTTATTAAAACGTTGCAGTCAAACATACAGGAAAGAAGAAATGTCATATTCTCCAACACAAAATGAATTACTGGAGAATTTAGATCTATATTATATTGTTTTCTTCGGTTATAATCACAGTGTGACTGACAAGCATGAAAATTCGCCAGTAAAAAATTGCTACATGATTGCTTTGATGACAAATTAATTATTTGGTCATAGCGGTGGCAGAGACATGAATTCTGGCACAGGACACGGTGTGTGATCTAATCCTACTAAACCACCGTATTATATTTATAATAATAATAATAGTATTTATATAGCGCACATTCCCGTACGCGTACCTTCTAAACGCTTTACTATCTGTTATTACCTCTGACAGACCCACCAGCGGAGACACTCATAAACACTCTCAGCTTCCTGGGAAGCATACAAGGCTTATCAGTCTAACAATAACGGCAAAAATAGCAGTTCACTTCTATATGGCATTGTTGTAACACCCCTAAACCTTGAACATACGCTGCCTTTTTTACAGCGTGCCATATCGTTGAGGACGTACAGTCCTATTACGAGGACTGTGTCTATGACTTATGTGCCTGCACTGATAACATGAAGGATTGCATGTGCCCCAACATCGGCAGCTACGCAGATACATGCGCCTCGCTAGGAGTCAAGATTGATTGGCGTCTCCAGATCGCAGAGTGCAGTAAGTTGAAATGTTGTAGTCAGCGTTGTGGAAATACATTTTTTCTTGACTGCACATGTGTGTGTTTTTACCCCTTTTTTTCTTCATCCATTCATACAGTCCACTATTGCATCATGGGTGCCTTTTGGATTATTTTTTGTTGTTGTTGTTAAGAATAGATATAGTTGTATTCAAAGGTTTTGAGATATACTAAGAAATCTATTTACAACATATATTTTTCTATCTTTTCATTAAAAATCTCATAACAGGTTTTGTCCTCCTCAAAAGAAACAAATGCTTGAGAAAAGTAACATTTTTGTCAAATTCCGTCAGTCACTGCACTTCTGAGCCACAAATATATGCCATTCAGCTATACACTTTTCCATTGCACGGATGATAAGCAAAATTTTGACTCCCTTTCCAGTGCTGGACTGCCCACCGGGACAAGAATACAAAGTGTGTGGCAGGCCATGTGAGCGAACCTGTAGAGACATTGCTCTGAATGAGGACGACTTATGTGATGCCAAATGTGTGGAAGGATGTAATTGTCCAGATGGTCAAACACTTGATGATGCTGGACAGTGTGTGCCAATCTCTGCTTGTCCATGTATCTTCGATGGCCGAGTTTATCCGGCAGGTTTCACAACACTGAAAGGAACAGAAATTTGGTAAGAGTCAGAGTGAGATTTTACTCAGATCAGAAGAATGTTAAGTTGAAGTCATTAATTTTATTCCTTACTAACCGAGTACAGAATGTGGACTATCCAATAATTCTCGATATTTTACCGCTTTTAAGAAAAAGGACCAATGCAAATTACATTGGCGGCAGACATGTTTGAGTGACTCTGAAGTGGCCATTATAGATCACGGTCAAGGTTCTTCCGTATCTCAGCATGTTGATCTAATCAGCAATGTAAAACATGGTCAATAGCAACGCCAGACTTTCGAATCCATCTTTTTTATTTTCTCTTGTACCTGGCTGTACCTAAATGAAAGCTCATGAATCATATCGAATCTAGTAGTGCATTTGAAATCGTGCGTTTTCATATTGTCTGTTTGGAATTGTGCTGAGCCGGGAAATTTGTGAACATTAGATGATTTGGAAGACAAATAAGGTATTAGACAGTTTCAATTTCAGTGTGATAGAAGAGTAACCCCTTTTCCCTTGAAATGAATGACGTGATCTAATTTTTTTAAATTTACCGAAAAGTCTCGAATATCAAGAAAGAGGTTGCCAAGTTGTAACTAACCTAACATTTATATGACAAACAATAAATAATATGCTGAAATATTACGATATGCCAAACTTTGAACTTTTTGATCCTGGATAGTTTTTGTTTATGTTTCTAATTACTGCCTTTGACTGTAAAATACAGTTGTGTGTTTCATGAGTTTCGCAAATAAAGAGATATTCAGTAGTTTGTTTCGACTATCTACTTAGAAATTTGTTCAAATGATTTCTTATCTTTGTAATCTTAGTCAATGCCTTCTATTATTTCAGCGTCTGTGATGGAGGAAAATTCTCTTGCTCAAAGATCAACTTCAATGATGGGAACATCCAAACTGCTGATCCCCTGTGCCCTCCAAACTCGAAGTATTCCACCTGTGTGTCCAACTGCCCTGTCACCTGCAAGAACATGAGAAATCCGCCGACCTGCAGCAACAGCGACTGCAAGGATGGCTGTGAATGTGCGCCGGGTTTTGTCTTCGATGGGACTAAATGTGTCAACAGGTCCGAGTGTCCATGTTACCATGCCGACAAGACTTACCAAGAGGGTGATTCCTACACACAGGACTGCAATCAATGGTAGGTCGACACCAATATATCATGTCTCTTAATTGGAAATTCAGCAATTTGCTGTAACCATACACTGTAAAAAAAAAAATTGCTTGGAAAAATATGGCAAAACTTTGGCAACAAAAAATGCCAAAGGTATACTGTAAAACTAAAGCAAGAAATTGACCTCTTGTCAACTGGTTATTAGACTGTAATGTTAAAATGCCACACAAAAAGGCACCAAAAATGCCATACGGATACCATAAAATTATAGCAAAATGTCTTGCAGTAAAATATACGGTAAATGGATTGTTAATTCACAGCAACAGCTCTAAATTTACAGAAATTTTTACAGTGTATTAAAAAATAGAAATAATAAATTACAGGACTAAATCACTACCGCATGAATTTGAACCACCAACTTTAAGGTATGCTATTAACCATTAAAATTTATGAAAATGTGCATCGCCTGTTTTCGATTTCCAGTATTTGCACCAATCAAGGATGGAACTGTACCCAAAACGACTGCCCAGCGACCTGCACTACTTATGGAGAGTCTCACTACACCACCTTTGATGGTCTTCCGTACGAGTTCCAAGGAGCCTGTGATCATGTTTTGGTGCAATCAATCAAGAACAACCCTTACAAATTTTCTATCACCTCACGTAACAGTCAATGTGGCACGTCAGGTGTGACATGTTTCAAGCAGCTCACGTTCTCAGTTGGTGAGGCAGGAACTGATACATTCTACAAGATTGAGCTTATCAGAGGTTAGTTATTATGAATGTTCGTCGATGGATATATACACAACAAACCTTAATTGTCCAGACGATAGTTTAACAAAAGATCTGACAACGCTTTGATATTTTTGATGAGATGTTTTATACCCGTGCTAGAGACAGGCTAATGTGCTAAAACTCTCAGGTTTTCTAGACCTACATAAAGTGCTCACCATATGAATATAAAAGTAATTGGGAAAATACGCTCAGTTTGGGTACCGAAACGGTCTAGCCACTTAAAATGATGACCTTAGTGTTGGTGACTTTTTATTGTTCATCTTTTTTCTTTGTACCCGCATTTACCATTTTACTCAACAGCAGCCTATGTAACTGTTGCCAGTTTGATTGTCAGGAAAAAAACATTGGTATCGTGTGAAATGCATATAAAAATAATGTTTGAAGCATCTGCACTAAAGATAAATCTATAATCATGTAACAATAAAAACTCTAATTGTTTATATCTATGCTGAAAAGCAGATCACAGGAACAAGATATGGTAAACTTTCTCTATGAAGGATATGATTTGGTGGTTTCTTTTTAACTTGTCTAAAATTGGAGTTTTCATTCTCTACAGGTCAATCAGTCGTCCCTGAACCAGGTTCTCCCTTCACTGTGCAAAATGTAGGCGATATGGTCCACATCACTACTCCATTTGGCGTCACTCTTGTTTGGGACAAACAAACTAGGGTCTATGTGAGATTGTCGACTGACCATGTACAAATGGTAAGCTACATAGGTATACAATTTCGAATCTGGGGGGAAACGTATTTCTCGAATGACAAAAGTTGCATTTCAAGGCAATTAAGTCAATGAGAAGTGTGGGCCACGAAACGAAGGGAGACACTGAAAATTCTTCACTGCCAAATTATATCATAGCCGAAACAAAAACAAAAAAAGAAAGAAAGAAAAGGGGGGGGGGGGTGAGAGGGAGGGGGGGGGGAGTTACTGTGGAATTTAAGCTACTATTCGAAGAACAATATCTAAACTTTGATTATTGAAGACAGATTGAGCTTGAACTTTATTTGCCAGTGGTATTGTATACAGCCTGTCAGGACATAACGAAATAATAATATGTGTTTACATGTGAAGAGAGAAACTCTAGTCATAATAATTTTATTGTATGATTTAATCGTAGAAACTACGATGGCTTTGGTGTAACCTATGTTGAGCGAAAAAATAAATTAAAAAATGGATGTTTATCGGTGGTCAGGCGACAGTGAGGGTCTGACTTGCTTTAGTTGTGAAAGACCAGTGGTCTCCCTGTATTTAACTGCAGACCACTGCTGTCATTACTGAAATAATGAAGGAAACCCCCAGATCGTGGCCGCCTGATTGTCTTTCAATCGTTCCAATAGTAGAGGCTTTCTGGGGCAAAACAAAGGGAATGAATGACTTACAGCTCATAGGGAATCTCTTCATAATCATCCTCTTGTAACAGAGTATGATATCAACTTCAAACAATGCCTTAGATAATAGGCTAATCGCCGTCTGTCTATAGTTTTTCCAGCTTTATTCATAGCGACTAATGGAATGGTTTTAGAAACGGTGTGTGCTTCTTGCGAGCCACAGATTCTACACATAACTTATCGCTGAAATATCAGAGCATAGTCTGACTTTCTCGTACATTCCAGGTGTCACGACGCTTCATATTTCCACCTACTGTCGGCAAATTAGGTACTCCTTGAATATCACAAATGTGTAGTCTGGATGTATAGGCTGAAATGTGTCACATTTCCAAACAGTGAATCGGTCGATTGTTGCACTCACTCCAAACCCAAAGTCCAATTGTTTTGCTGAATGAAATGCTATTTTAGATTCCGTAATTTTACCGGTAATGAATGCGTTACTTTTCAATCAGGTTGAAGGTTTGTGCGGCAACTTTAACAGAGACGAGACAGATGACTTCACACCTAAAGGTGCTTCATCTCCTGTGACTCAAGCAACCACGTTTGCAGACAGCTGGCAGCTTCAGGCCTCGTGTGCTCCATCCCAGGATATCACAGACACGTGCCAAACCAACCCTCAGCGAAAGTCTTGGGCTCAGCAGAGATGTTCAGTTCTCAACTCAGATCTCTTCCAGCCCTGCCATGGTCTTGTTGATCCCGAGCCTTACAGAAAACGGTGAGTTCGCAGCTTTGAGTTTCTTGACATGACACATACTTACAACATTTCATGGAAATGAAAGTAATGGTTATTACCAAGAGCGTTTCATCTCAACTGAGGACAATTATAATATTATTATTTGTGAGACAATCCATTCTTCCGACAAGAATGATTTACTGGAAAGGTTTTTTGTTTCTGATGAAGATCCAGTATTTCTTCCACCAATATAATTATTCCATTTTTACACACCTGCAAAACTAATCAGGGCATCCATAGATACGATAACTATAGTAGATCCTAACCTAACACTTCACTTTGTGATCATAAACCCACTCATTCAATACGATAAATAAGTAAAGTTCATAATCGCTCACTTTAACATCATACACTTATTCCTGAAAAGAGGATTGTCAAGGGAGATCGTGGCATTTGACTTCAAAACCTAGGGTTATTAATTTCTCCGAACTGTTCAATGCCTGTGAGTATCTGCAAAAATTACAGCCAAGATAACCGCACTAAGGTGGCAGAAAGGTGTTATACAGTTGAACTCCTCAATTATCCTCCAATTTCTTATGCCCTGGTCATCAAAAACGTGAGAACATTTTTTAAATATTGATATATGTACTTGTCATTTGATTGAAATCTGAAGGCTAAACTATAATTATGCTGTCAATTAGAAATTTGTGCGTTGCCCTTAAGCATCATATTATAGTATTTTTTTTTTCTCTGACACAACATAAATAAATCTAATTCCTTTGCAACAGCTGTGAATACGATGCCTGTGGCTGCGATCTTGGAGGAGATTGCGAGTGCTTGTGCACATCTCTTGCCGCCTATGCCCATGAGTGCGCTGTGAAGGGAGTGCCCATACAGTGGAGAAGCAATGACCTGTGCCGTGAGTACATTTGGACATTAACAAATATTCTGTGTGACATCATTGAATGCGTCTGTTCATCTTGAAAATTAAAATTCTCCTATCTAAGACAGTTCATATGTCTTTTGAAAAAAAAACAGAAAGAGAAAAATGATCACCACAGAGAAGAATTCTATGATCTTTTCCTTTCACTTGCTTACACAGAGCCACCCATCTTCATATGTGCATCAACCACACAGTTCTCTCCCTTTTTTATTCTTTTTCATCTTTCTCTCAATTCTGTCACGTGTATTTTTCTTTTGCTCTTTTCTGGTCTTTTCCCTCTCTCTCTCTCTCTCTCTCTCTCTCTCTCTCTCTCTCTCTCTCTCTCTCTCTCTCTCTCTCTCTCTCTCT
>JBCEWB010839568.1:0-11288 GCA_039654565.1 Peronia peronii
CATAAGAAATTACATAGCAAAAAAACTGTTCCCAAAGATTCTTTCTTAATAATGCAAGTTTCTTTTTAAGCGTTTACTTACTAACCGTGTAAGAGTGTATATACACACACACACATAATGTTTATGTGACAGATAAATAAGCAATAAATTAACAAGAAAAAAAAAAAAGAAATGAGTGTTGAAAAAAATTACTTTGTGTTAAAACGAAGTTAATATTGTGGCTTGTGTCCTAACTCAAGAAGGAAAACTAACAACATATCGTGGAACGACAGTGATGACGAATGAAACTTTAGTTTTATTTGCTGTTGCAAGAAATACATCCAGTAAAAATGTACAGTGTGAAATATTTCTTTGCTTTTCCATGAAACAAACTGACATTCCTGAATTCTTTCACTGCTTTGCTTCGTGTGTTGTGTTCACTTTGAGCCAGTATTATACACCTGTTTGCCCATCGTAGAGCCACCAATCTCACTGACAACCTCACCACCAACCTCATGACAACCGCACTGCCAACCTTACCATATTGGCTAGAGCAGTGCACTATAGGACAGATGTCCATTCATTTCCCTACTCCAAAATTGCTGACAGCCTCACCATCAACCTCACTGATAATCTTACCACTAGCCTCATGACAACCTCACTACCAACCTGACCATATTGGCTAGAGCAGTGCACTATGGGTGTCTACTCATTTCCCTACTCCAGAATCGCTGACAACCTCACCATCAACCTCATCCTATTTGCTAGAGCATTGCATGACAAGACAGCATGTCTGTGTATCCAAATTCAGTCTATTTTTTTTTTTTTTAGTCAGTTTAGTTATAGTTTTTTTTTTCAGTCTGTTAGTTTATCTATACTGTGAATCTGCAACAAACCTTATGGACTCAAAAACTACTGAATGTATCATCATGAAATTTGCCGCTCCATTGCTGCAACAAGATCTGTGTTTCTACTTACATAAAGCTGAAAAAAGCAACTATGTTTGAGGTTATTCTAAAAAGGCAATAATAATTGAATAGTAAACTAGCGTATAGCAAGAGTGTTTGATCCAAATGGTACGTTTGATAGAATGATGCATTAAAAACAGCAAACAGGTTTTCTTTGAGTAATATTCAGTTTAGTCATCCAAAATACCAACATCAAGGTGCACACACTTGCCATACACTTAAAGTTGCAATGCAGGTTTGACCTATATTTATTTTTTGTTATAATCTCTCACGAAAGCTGTGGGTCCTCCTCTAGTTGAAGTAGAAGATTTCACGCTTTGACAGATGCAAACACTGAAAGGATTGATTGCGATAGGATAGGCTGTCGACTTATGCAAATATTATTTAGTACAGGCAAGTAGAAGATTTCTCACTGAGACAGATAAAACAGGAATTAATTTGAAAGCATGCCTGGGAAACTGCTGAATGAGAAATGTGAAATATTTAAAATTGAACCAGTGTATATATCGATTTATGCACAGTGACATGCCGCATGACCGGATGAAATGTACTGAAGGCCAAAGTTTTCATTTGTGGAGTATTGTCATCACTGGTAAACAAAAGATGTGCTTCAGTGTGATAAGAAAAAGAAAATTTAACTACAATTCTTCTGTGCTGAAATGACCCCATTCAACGTTAACTCCTGCAATCCCAGGATCAGTAAAAATCTGATGAGTCATTTTGACCATTATGTAAACTACTTCCTTTTGCTAAGCATAAGGGGTTTAAGACAAGCATTGTGGATAAAGAAAAAAATAACTTTTCCTCTTATTATTTGAAACAGCAGCAACAAAAAAGTGAAAAATTTGCCATGTGGTGAAAATGGTTTTCTCTCATCTAATTTTCCTTATTTGTTTTTTGTTTGCTTCATATGTTTCAAATAACAGAAGCAAAAGTGATGTTTTTCTTTTTTTGCAATCATTGTCTTACATCTCTTGTACTTCTGGAAGAGAACAATTTATATGGCTAGGAAGAGTTGTTAAATTCCCTTTGACTTGTCACTCATTCTCATGACAAATCATTTTTCAGATGGATATATGTCCATAATGACATATTTTCTTCTGATTGAAATGAAGAATTAAATTCAATGAGAAAAGTATTTTAGTATACGGAATCATTCTAACCTGTTCATTTTTTTTTTTTTTTTCTGTTTGCTATAGAACAATCATTTGCTGATGAGGCTTACTTCAGGGTTTGATTTAATTTAATTTGTCTCTCCGGCATTAAGTTGTCTGTCATCTAGTGCCAATGGTTGCATCATTACTCATCAATCCTATTGGGATTTTGTGGAAGATGAATTTTATGACCTGGTGGAAATAAACAGCAATTTCAAAATAAAAAAGTTGCATATTTAGTGGCTGAGCATCAATTCAGACAGACTTACGTAGATAAAGTAAGACTGTAGTTTATTATAATATTTTAGATAAGACTAGAAGAGAACCCACGGCCTTCGTGAGAGACTATTATTTAAACATAGATCAAACCAATACCGCCCTGCAACTTAAAGTGTAAAGCAAGTGTGCGCACTTATATGTTGGTATTTTGAATGACTAAACTGAATGGGACTCAGAGAAAACGTGTTTGGTGTTTTGAACACTTCATTCTGTCGAACGTACAATTTGGATCAAATGTCTTGCAGCCAGTCGAAAGAGACATAAGTCGCTGGGCTAGAACCAAGAAATCGGGCTTTGAATGAGATAAGGGGGTCAGACGTCAAATTTTTTTTGGATTGCAGTAATCGACAGTATATTCATTTCTGAACAAGGCAATATTGATCTTACTCTCGATTTATGAATATTTCTTCATTAAAATCAGGTTTTTGTTAGGTATTCATGTAGATTTATGCATTCGACTGTTCATTTAAACTCAGTTTTCTCAGAATTTTGGTCATTGCAAGGGGGTTCCTCCTTGTCTCTTTAAACTGCAATATCTCTTGCTAGAATAGAGCTAGCTGAAAACTTTTTTCACCACCTGAAAGGGTATAAAATATATATATACATATATATATTCTATCAAACTCAGATTGCTTGACAGTTGCACAGTTTGGGAGTTTGGTTTTGTCGATTGAGTTTGCAGTGTTTGAGTTTTGATATTCACTATAAAAAAATAAGAGGCATGAACATTTCTTGTTTACAGATTTTTGACTTCATGATTGCTCCACCTTTGTTTTTTGATGAATTCATATTCCTGTTTCATACCCAAGACTGAATTATAATAAAAACAACAAAACAAACAAACAAACAAAACAAAACAAAGAAAAACAAGAATCCTTGGAAGTTTTTTCTCTGCTATTTACTTTTTTATTCACTGTTTGGCAAATTTTGCCCATAGTTTCTAATTAAGATCAGCCATTATATAAAGACAATGAATAAGACAAACAAAGAATAGATGTAAGCATTTGAGATAAGAGGGAATAAACTGAACCAAAGAGATGAAAGATTATCAAGTAGCCTACACAAAGTTGAGGTCCAGTAGAGCTATGCTGAGAAGATTTATGAGAATGTTATCTGCATTAGGGTAGGAGCAGTACTTAATCAAGTATGCATTGCAAAGATGCTGAAGTATGTCAGGAGTACTAGTGGTTCAGAACACAATTACATGAAGATTACATTATCCAAGTAATGCTAAAATACTGCAGCACTGCATTGTTTTGATATTGTTCTGTTGCCCATACAATGCTGTTGTTGTGACAGCTCTCTTGAGGTACATTGTATATGTTAACTTTGCTGTTGTTACTATTTTCTATTCCTGTGTTTCAATACTGTGCTAGAGTATCCAAAAATATTATGTCACTTACACCAGAAATTTTTCATAGCACACATAGGGGAAAATGCTCATCAGCCAAGGAGTTATCCCAGTGAATGTCAGACAGAAACTGCTAACATAATAGGACTTCTTCAGTGACATTTATTCCTGTTCAAGACATGGCATTTTAGAACGAAAGCAGTATAAGATGGTTCTGTCATACGATACTGACTGTTCTTTACAAAGTAACGAGCGTTTGTCATTCAGCCAAATTACGTTTACTTCTCTTTGTTGTGCATTTGAGAGGCAAGCATTGTAAAGCAGGAAGACAATCTGTTTTGTTCTTTTTATTTGAAATGTGCTCGGGGGAAATTTCTCAAAAACTCGTGTTATCATGATAATGTTTTCAAAGTTTTACAATTTTTTGTTGCAAGAGTTTCATGTCAGAAGTACAAATAGTTATTTTTTACCGTCTATACACTGCTTGATATCTCAAGTATTTGATTAATGGTAAAAAGGCTCCTTCATAAGCAAAGCACAACAATAGGTAAGAGTAAGTTAGACTCCTTAGCACTACTAGGCTTAAAATATTTGAGTCTTGGCTGGACTGTGCCTCCCATATCATGAAAAAAAAAGAAAAGAAAAATCCTGAGAATTGTAATGAAATATCATGTAAGGTGAACATCAGTTAATAATGACATTTCTTAATCTAGATGCCTTATACAAGTCAGATTGACCTGACCTAAGTTCATGCTGTGAGTCTACACTGACAATCGATTTTAATTTTTGCACCATTACTTTGAGATAGTTTTTGGAAGAGTGCAATAAAATTTCCATAATTTAAATGTATTTTATGTGTTAACATGAATAAGAAAAAAAAAAAGATGAGATATAAGTCAGCTGTATTTATATCTTTTTATTTTTCCTTGTTCAGATTTGTTTTATTTTTTTTATTTTGTTTCAAAACTCATTGTAGACATATGCATTGGAAATTGATTCAAAATATATATTTTCCATCTTCTTATTCAGTCTCCGACATTTTTTGTGAAAAATATTCCAGAGCGCCTACAGATTTGTTTACACTGAGAAGTAGACAAATCAGGGAAACGGAGGGGGGAGGCAGCACATACGTCATCTTGTAAAGAAAGCGAATTAGGCAGATTCTGAATACATGTCCATGCATTTGCTTTTCTTATACAGGCCCAACTGCAGAATGAGAAACAACAGTATCAAAATCTGGAAGGAAGTTTGCTTGCTGTGCAGGTGTTTCAGTCATACTTTTTTGCTTTCTGCATTGTCATATTTTTCTTTTGTTTTTTGTTTTCTTGTTTGTTTCTTTTTTTTTTTATTTCCACCCCATATCTTTGTCACCTCTGCTTTGTTGTCACACAGTTCCATAATTTAAAAAAAAAAGAAAAAGGCTGTACTTGATTCCTCATTCCCATACTAACAAGATTTTTTGAATAGCTTTAGATTCAACAGTTGTAAAATGCAATGAGAAAACAGCAGTAACACTAATATATCAAGAAGTTTCAAAATTAGTAAACCAACTGCTGTGATTTTTGCCGGGATTGGATTGTCATGTTTTCATTTGTTTACCGCTCCTAGTTAATCAGATACCAGTTATTGTAAAAATCAGTTACTGGCAATGTTAGTCAAAAATATTCTTTGAGAGCATTTGTCTCTTCTATCACTTAAACTTTGATATTGAAAGTAAAGTTTGTGATAACAATATATCGGTCCTATTACAGAACTGAGATGAAGGGTTTAATGTTGATAATTGTAAATTTTTTTTTGTTTTGGATATAAATATGTGATGGTATAGATAGTTTTACAGGAAAATGTGTAATGTTAAAATAGTTCACAGTTCATTAGGAGCACTATGAGGAGTATTTTTATCATAGAATGCTACTATTGCAGAAAAATGCTCATTAGGTGTCCACATTTTGCAGAGGGCTTTGTCTTTTCTCAAGGTTATCATGCCTGCACTTAGATACACTTTTATCATACCAGCATTAAGTAGATTTTAGAAATGGAGATTAGCTTAATACGTGCAGTAATGTAGGATTAGACAAATCATATGTGAAATCCAGATTTATTTCAGGCACATTTCAGAAAGAAATATTCTTCTAAAAGATTTTAATCTTGACCAGGAATGTTTTGTTTTGATTTGCATTTTTTTTTTTTTTTGTTAACACTTAAAGAAATAATATTTCTCAGTGGCTCTAGAGAGCTAGATAAGAGTATTTCAGTGACATGGTACTGATGGCCTGTATAACTGATATCTGGATCTACATGAACACAAAGAATAAGCGTGATGCTATAGTAATTTATGATATCTCAAAAAGTTTCAGGTATTGAATATTGATATTGATAATTGATACAACATGCCTTACATACATTAGCTACACTATGGAACATTCGCTGTTGCTAGTGCATTTGTGCATGTGATGCAACTGTATGTGTCCGTTGAATGGTGCCTAGTGGTTGGGGGCCAAGACTCTGGATCAAAAGTTCTGGTTTCATGCCCTGACATTTTGTCCTTGGGAAAGACATTTTTACACACAACTCCTGACTGGACCCAGATTAAAATGGGTAACCTCTACAATAGGCAGAAGATGTTATTGTTAGATAAAGATTTGGGCACCTGAAGGCAGACACCATGTATTCTTCCCAGGAAGTGGGAGTGTTTATGAGTGACATCCTTTCGGTCTGTCAGGCCAATACTAGATTGTAAAGCACTTGGACAGCTAGTACTTTGTATAGGAAAAAGCGCTTTATAAATGCTGTTACTATTATTATTGTTATCATTATTCCTCAGATGAATCAAAAAAAAGCTTTGAGAACATAGATTTGACTCAAAAGAGAATATAAACTTTATTGTCTGTGCAACCTTTATCACCTCTTGCTATGAAATTTATATTAAAGAGAGTCACATCTATATTCTTAAAGTTTTTCTTTGATTTTTGGGGAAAGATGGAAGTTACAGGAAGCAAAATCTGTTGGAATGCCAAGGATGTTCCAATAGTTTCCAGTTAGATTTCTTCAAAATTTTATAGATTGATACACTGTCATACTGAAGCATAGCAGCAGATTGCAGCAATGTAAGCTTTTGAAGATAGTCCCACACTTCTTGCCATCTGTTACTCAGACCATTGTCCCAAAATCAAAGAGAAAGTTCGAGAACAAAGATTTGATTCGGAAGAGGACATTTGGTCGCAGCAGGTAAAATTAGATGCCCTGTATACAAAACAGCTTGAGTCCATGCATTCAGTGCATCATTTGCAGTGCATACACAAATGCATTGACAATGGTGAATGTTCTGTTGTGTAGATGTCTGAAAGGTGTATTGTACCAATTTTCAGTGTTGTATTTTGAAAACTTTTTGAGAGATGAAGGACTGAAATGTCCGTTTGAAATAGACCTCCTATGTCTTCATTTAGAGATTATTATGGCCCGAATATCAATTTGTTAATTCAATAGGCAGGCAGATAGTATTGCCGTCATCAGTTTGTTTTTGAACTACTGAGTTGTTGCTTTTTTATTTGTCCTGTCATAAATACTTATTTCTCATACTGCATGACCTGTGAGGAAGGGTATCAACAGTTTCCTTACACTTTCCTAAAAGAGGGGTGACATCATTATGGAATGTTTTGACCGCTCTGACAAAAGCACTTTCTCTGGGTCTTCTAAATCTGACTCTCTCTTATGGACTTCCGAACAAGGTGTTTTTTAACTATGTGTGGGATTCTGTCCAGAATTCTCTTTCTTTTAAGGGTGATGGAAATCATTGGAAATGAAATCTGTCAATTCTGAGGGGAATATTTAAATTGAATTAAAATGAAAAGAATCTTGAGCACACTCGTATTTCCCAAATCATTTCTGTCAGCGAAAAATGTCATGCTTGTTCTGAACTGTAATAGACATATCTTACTCTCCACAGAGTTGTTTCCCATAAGGCAATAAAGGATAAGATAAATTTTATTATTTAAAGAAAGCTATTGATGCCTAATTAGAATTATCAGTGGATTGATTGATTGACTGAAGCTTAAGATTTCAGTGCTGGCAAATCAAGATTGTTTACAATTTGCTTGCTTCTATTCTGTGTTGAATGTTTTAAGCTCCTGTTACAAATACTTCGGCAAAGTAATGTAGTTTGGAAGCTCAGGTTGTTACAGTATTTAGTGATATTTTACACAAGGGTGAATGATAATTATTTACATTTTTGAGGGGGGGGGGGGGGCGGGGGAGGATCTGTGTGGTAATTTGAATCATAGCCAAATAAGTAGTTCTTTCTGACACTTTAGTAAATTTGTGCTCTCTTTACCATTGCATTTGCTGTTTCTTGTTGTAAATTAATAATTTTCATGGCTTCAAAACAGGGGGCAGGGGATCTCTTGTGACACAGCAAGCATCTGCTGATCACAATATACAGTTTTTATGTCAATAGCAATGTACATAACCATTTATCGTAGAACATGTATTTAAATTTATGAAGGCACACACAAAAAAAATAAGAATATGAATCTTATGCGCATTATAACATCTATGGTATATCATTAGTTTTCTGGATTTCACAATTAACATGCACATTTATGAAAATGAATGTTTTGTCATTTTTGCACATTATGTACTTACATTAATTGATATCATTTCAGCAATATTATTGTTTAACAATGGCCTGAAAAGTTGGTGTTGCTTTTGAATCCAAGTTAGTCTTGTCAGCTCAATCAGTTGCATTTTTGTTCTTTTCCAAATATGATTTAGAACATGCCTATCATAACTGTAAATCCCAATCTAACCTTACTCAGCCTATAGTTCTTCTCCCTCTCTCTCTCCTCCCCCTCCCCCCCCCCTCCTCTCACTCCCTCTTTCTTTCTAAAATTTTGTAATGTGGGATTCTTTGAGGCTTGTAGATTGAAATATTTAAAGAGAAGTCATTACTGTAAGCCCTTAGATAGATTACTTTCTTTTATAGCCAGATTTTACATGAGCTAAAACTGTAGATAAGTAAATCTTATGGTACCTTCTTTTGATTCCTTTGTAAATTGTATCTTTCTTAGTTTAGCAAAGACTGAAACATCTTAAATGAATTTAATGGCAATTGCTTTTCACCAGCCTGATTACTTCCCTTTGCTAGATTCAAGGTTTGGGGAATGAAATTAGTAAAGAAGAGAAAAAAAACATTTTCCACTTTTTGCTTAAAATGCACTCCTTATCAACATTTGAAAGGTTCATTGTCAGAAAATGATCTCTGTTTTATCATAGTATTTCTGTCAAAATTTTCTGAGATTAAAATTTCAAATAAAAAGAAAAAAAAAAAGTGATGAATTTTTCTTTCTTCACGCCATTTGTTCGAAAGCTCTTGTGCCCGTTTAAGGTGAAAACAATTGCTCATTGGACCAGGGAGTCTAGAAGAAAATTTGGACCACCTTGGTAGATTGCGATGCATGTAATGTTGACTTAGTTGTACATAGAATTGATTGTAATTCCATAGGAGAATTAGAGCCTGTTCCAAATTTAAGGAATAATAATTTGCCCAAGAAAGTATTTCTGAAATGTGCCATTATTTTCACAATATCTGCAAAAGGTGACCAGAAAACTTGCCATGTACTATAGAAGGGCTGAGGTCCAGGACTGAATAAAAAAACAGAACTACTGAGTCTAAAATAAGTGTTTATATAATGAAGTATTTTGACCTTCAGCCGAGTTACTTCATTTTGCCAAGTATAAAAGGTATAAGACAACCATGGTAGAGTAAGAAAAACTCATTCTTTTTCTCTTGTTATTTGAAACATGAGTTTCTGAAAATTCTATAAAATTCACATTTGATGAAAATGTTTGTTTTTTTTTGTTGTGATAATTTTTTCATAATTTTTTGCTTGGCATGTTTCAAATAACGGGCAGAAGTTTTTGTTTTTTTTCCTGTTTTTTTTTTTCTTCTTTACAATGCTTATATTATACATCTTGTATGTGGCACAGGGAAAACTTAGCTAGCTGAAAAAAAAATGGCTTAGTACATTTGCATTAAGGTATCATGTCTATCTTATTATGTCTTTACTGTTTTTTTTTTTTTCTTTTGTTTTGTCTTGTTTTCATCTTGTGATTCTGAGTCCCTATGTCTGGCTGGCTCTGATTGTTTCTACAAACCATCTTGATGCTAACGTTTTAGGCATGTTTTTACCCCTGCAATGACATGGGATGAATTCTGTATTAAAACACAGTAATAGTCCCTGAATATGACAAATTAGTGGCATTGAAGAATGGGGCATGTGCCCATCTCTGTGTTTATCATCAGGCTACTCAGAAAAAACTCATGGAAGAAAATGAAGTTCTAAAAAGATTGCGATCGATGGGGGATGCGCAGCAGCCACAACAGCAGCAACCACAACAGCAACAGCAAGCAGTTCAACAGCCCCAGATAAACTTCCAGGGACATCTTGGCAATTCTGAAGTCAATGATGGAATCAGGAATGCTAATGATCCCAACTTTGTCCAGAACATGCATGTAAGCTTTCTTGCTGCCTTTGTCTATGCATCTGTGGGTACCCTGCTTATCATATCCATTCGAGGCGTGGAAATACATAATTGATACCAAGTGGATTTTTTTTATATTTTTTTTATTACGGTGTTCTGCTTGCCATATCCATAAGGTTGGCTATTGTTCTGCTAATTTATTTATTGTTCTTGTAAAAAAATGAAAATTGAAATAAACATGTCAATCATTGGTATAAGGCCTTCCGTGGACCAGAAGCTTTTTTTTCTATTGGCCTGTGGTAGCATATTGAGCCTGATCATCGATATGTCCTGACTCTAGTTTCAGCTATACTAAAACAGGTGCAATGAAATTGAAAAAGTCCACTTTGCTGTAAAATTTGAATCTGATCTTTAAGGAGTGTTTGCATTTCCACTCCTCATTTAGGTTTTATCCTTCCCAACCCTGTCCCGATGTCTTAAATACTAATTTACTAACCTTATGTGATGGCCTTGGGATTAAAACTTTGTTTTGTTTGTTTTAGATCAAGCTGCTTGTTGCTAAAGAATGGAAAAAGTTGGGGCTTGACTGCCCCTTGGATGACCCTACATTTGCAGTTTTGTTGTTGTTGTTGTTGTTTTTGCAGTGCGCATACAGTGTAGCACAGGAGTCTGTTCATTGTTTAGAAGATGTATGTGTTTCTTTTTATTTTCCCACTCTTTCTCCCATTCTCCACTTAGCATTTGTTTTTAAACGAAACCCTGTAAGCACCAAGCAACTGATATAGATACCCATACATACAGATATACCTGTGATCCATTAGCGATCATTAGACCTACGTTAGATAGCAACTAAATTACTACAATCTTTCTGGCCATCAAGTACAGCAAAAAAAAAAAAGCTAAATTTTGAAGCTTTATGAGGAACCAAATAGTTTGAATACAGAGATCAGGCAGCTGTAGTGTTAAAATCTCTACAGCCCAATGTGACATACATGATTCAAAAAACTTCAAATGACCGAAGAAAATCAAAGCTGTTTTATATAGGGGGAAAAATAAGACCTTGATAGTTGACAACATGTA
>JBCEWB010839678.1:0-16103 GCA_039654565.1 Peronia peronii
CGTGTAGAACGATTTCGAAGGTACTAGCACTAGTCACGTGATGCACACACGATCTAGACTCGTGTAGATAATTCCGGAAGCTCCACGGCGGCACATCACACACTAGCGCACAGTTACGGTCAACTGAACATCGCTCACAACACACTCGCGTATACCCTGCATGCACTATCATGATGCATTACAACCTCAGAAAAGAAACTTTTTTGTTAGAATAAATTCTCTCAAAATAGACTGGAGTATTTTCATCTTAGGATCCTCAATCTGGATTTATCTGGTCTTTCACAGTGACATCAGTAACCCATTTGTATCTTCAATAATACAGTCAGCAGAGAAGTAAAAGTTTTGCCTCTGTCATTCAGGGCAGCTGTTTAGAGTGTTCTGTTTTGAACCACTGAATATCAGCGAAATCTCTCTCACAGTTTCGTTAGACCTGACATTTTCCCAATATAAAAGCACTTGACATCATAGTAACATAACAATTATGCACACTTTGTCATATCAAAGCACATCTAGCATAAATATCTCATCTGACTAATTCCTGTCATGTTGTGATATTTCGTCTATTTGAAAATGTTTACATGTATCTTAATTTAATATTACTTTTATTTTTTTAAAAGCCATTTATACTGCAGTTTTTGCTATGTTCTCACACTGCTTTATATTATGTTTATTTATTATTATTTTTTTTATTTTCTTTTTCTTTTCTGTTATGTCATTTTATTTCATTTTGTTTTGTTTTGACTAGTTTAGAATTAGGCATTAATTATTTCTTTTCGTTTATTTTCATTATAGAAAAATTTAATCATTTTTCTTTTTCTTCTTTAAAATTGAATTGTCATTAATTATCATCCATTGTCTATCGCCCTATCTGTTTTATCTATTCACACATTTACTTACATTATGGTCAGCTCTCATAATTCAGAATGCATTGGTGATAAAATCAGGCCAATTGTTCAACTTACATTGTATCTGCATCGCCAAATAGGGCCAGTGTCTCGATTTACCACTCGCAGTAGTGTTGACCATAATCGAGACGATATTCGTACGCCCAAGTCTGGTAGGCAGAGCTGCATTTTTGTACAATCATTTTCCCTTTTGCTTAACCTGTGTACTACTTTCCCGTTTTTTTTTCACTTCCATTACTCCTCTTGACAATGTAGTTCCCTAAATAAACTCACTATGGGAAAGGGTATAATTCATGTATAATAATTATAATAATGAAACCTTTCAGTATATTGTTTACTTTGCTGGTTCTCTGAAATTAATATTTCCTGTTGGATTGTTTTGTGAAACTTCTTTCTTGGTATCGTTTTCCCCTCATTGTTTTTCTATTAGTATAAATCACACACAACAGGAACAGAGCCTGTGTCTTGGGTTGGTTCTATTTGTACCTAGTTGCTGCACTCTTACATAAATTCCACAATGTTTTAGATTCATTTGACAAGTCAGTAAAGTAAAAAGTTTGAACAAATCTGCCTATTTTGCTGAATTTAAAATGGTGAATGCAAGGAACTCCGACATAAATGTTTTCTCATTATGCAATACTACACATCATAGTTATGGTTGCAAACTTAATAATAGTAAAACTTGAATCACCAATATAGTGACCATATTCTTTTTTTTGTTATAGGAAGAATGAAAATAATTTTTTTTAATATAAAAATGATTGAAAGCATTTTTGAAGGAAAGAAATTAAAACAAAATTATAATGAAAAAATATAGAAACAATTTTTTAATGAATAGAATGAAAAGACTTTCGTTATTAAAAGAACAAAAAAAAAAAAAAAAAAATAAAAAACTTTCACGGGACGTCCACTTCTGAAGAGTTAATTTACAACCTATATAACTATGTAATATCTTTCTTTCTTAGTAATTTTTTAAAAATCAAATATTTATGATTATTTGCCATTGAGAATCCACAGTACAATTGGCCCATGCTTTTCAAAATTATATATCCTATGGGATCTTTAACCAGCAGTTATCAAGCACATTCACATCATTTCCCGCATTTCCTTCAAAACATCCCACCTTTCGCTCCTTCACATCAACTTCTGCCTTTTAACTCTTTCATTCCTACCAGCCGCCCACAGTGGTAAAGAACTTAAGCGTAAAGTCCTTCAAGATAGTGTAAAGCACTGATTCAAGTCTAAGTAAGTCAGGCCAACCACATACAAGTAATTGGCATTCATATTCTTATGATAAAGACGAACTTGTGATTTAAATATACATATAATAATACGGTGGACACTGAAATGTGCCTTCAGGTTTTAGCCTCGCTAAGATATGGTGATCTGTTTTACTATGGAATATATCAGTCAATCCATTTCACACAAAAGTTCTCAATCCTAAGCTCTGGAACTCACCATTTTTCATTCCATGATGTTAGCCAGTTCATATCACTCCGTATGTCAGGGGAAATTTCCTATTTGTGTATAGGATACGTTCTTCATAATCTGTCTCACCAGTAATTTTTCAGTTTTGCAAATTCAGTATTCTCTCTCTTTGTAGTATTCACCAAGTGATGTGTTTTTTGCCCATAAACTTTGTAAATTTCCAAGCCTCTTGTTTTATCGTGTGAGATCTGGACATGTGAACTTACGCTAACTAAAAATATAAAAGATAATACATACACATACTCTTGAATCTTTTGAGTTTTATATTTGCTTTCATATTTTTTCTTGGATTCATTTTAGCATTTCATTATGGCCCATATTAATGTTCATAAGCCTTTTTTCATTTCTTGACTCTTCTCTTTTCTTTTCATCTTTTAAAGATGCTATTACTCTGATTCTTATCATTTCAGATTCTGAAGTTATGTTTTTATATTAGAGTGTATAACATATTAAATGTATCTGCACTCAGAACACGAAAGAATTGTGCTTACATCAGTGATTTGATTACAACAATCAACATGTGCATCAGGGGAAAAAATTCAGATATTTATATTTATCTCGTAGAATTTTACAAAGAGTATCAATTTCAAATGAAGTGAGCAATAAATAGCGGGGTTTCTTTTCTTTTTTTCCTACTTTTTAAATTGCTAATACTTTTTATTATTATTTTTTTAAGCCAAAGGATAGATGATTAAATGTGGAGACTGCATACAATGCTATCGTCTTCAAAATGAGAAATTCAACACTCGTTGTGCTTCCATTTTATATACAGATATATATAAAAAATTATGTATGCCCTCAGTCAGGGTCAATTCTCTATAATTTTTATACATGTATTACGCGTGTCTGAATGTAGGGGTGGAAAAAAAAAAGCATTCTCTTGCAAAATTTTGTTGACAGACAGAGAATAATTCTTAGTTTCTGTGCATTATGTACAAAACAAACGATTGTTTAAATAATCCTATTGTTATTATTTTTATACTGTCACGACATCTTACTGTCTTTCATTTTTGTTCTCCGTGTAGGTCGCCTTAGGTCTAGTAAGTGTTAAGTTTGAAGTGAAATTTGCAGTGTTAATTTTCACACAACATAACAAAGAATTTGCTAATTCATATACGTTTATCTGGAACTTTAAGTGCCAGTTTTTGTGTTCAGATTTATTTGACATTTGGCATGTATGTAAGTTTGATTGGTACTTGCCTTGTCTGTTTGAAATTCTTAAAAAAAGTAATTTAATATTTTTTTGTGTGTGCACAGTTATTAACAGTGTTTACATTGAGAATGCATTTGAATTTGATTTTCCAGAGTTAATATTTGTCTACAAAGTTAACCTGTACAGCATATGTAGATCTTAACCTGGATTTGCAGTGTTCTTTTTTTGTGCTCAAAGTTAACAAAGCGCTTATATAGAACTTTTGATTGTATTGGCACCTACTGTTATCATGGATACAGTATCTATAAAAGCCTACTGTTGTTATCTACACTGAGATTGTGATAGACAGACCATTGTATCCAATCATGACAGGGACAGAAGGAGAGAGGAAAAGGGAGAGAGGAAGATGAGAGAGAGAGAGAGATTTAGAAGAATCAATTATTGCTGACAAGTTGATTATTGCTATCTGCTCCATGGAACCTTTTTTTTGTGTCTACCTTTGATTGTTGTTTGTTATGATTAATATTTAAAGAAAACAAAACAACCATAGTCTACTTTTCTCGATAATATGTGTGATTTTGTTATCTCGATTGGCCCTACCTAATCCATTTTCATAATGCTGGTTTTCAGCTATTAATAAACTAACTGGACTTCTTTTATATTGCATGATATTTTGTTTATGCTTGATTAAATTAGCTATAGCTATGAACTTGATTATTTTAACTGCGATATTCCACTTTCTGATCTGTGATGTATTGACTGAATGAAGTGAGAAAATGTACTTGAACATCATTGATGTACAATGTGAGAGATAATCAGAGAAAAATAAAATGCTTGCCGAAATTAAATTTAAAAACTAATAATGATGATAATGACTAATTACAATGATAATGCTATAGAGAAGACAAATATGGGCACTTTGAAGACAGAAGGATGGAGAAGGAGGGCAGGGGCAAGTTATGACAATCAAAACCAGTCCTATTTCATTCGTGAAATTATAGGCCAAAAAAAGAACTCAAAATACTTTGTTTAAATAACACGGTTTATTAAGAATTTTTTCAGTTATATTACTATTGTGCTTGTTCTGTTCCTTCTGCCTTCAGCTGCTGTTAATTAATGTTTCATTTTTCAATATTCAGACTATGCTTATCTTAGTAGAACATATATAAAGCTTTTGGCAAAAGTTGTTCATTTCCATTCATCTAATATTTTTTTTTGTTATTTATGAACTTCAAACAATATCATTGTGAATTAAACTGCTGAATTTAGAAGGGATTGAGAAATGTTGCAAAAAACGTGCATCTCAGCATAGACTGAACTACACAGGATTTATATTTTGCTATTGTTCTTGTCTTTTCAAATGCAGGTGTAATGGAGAACTAACATAATTATATTATAAAATCTTTTTGTAAGTTTGATGTTTGATTTACCAAAAAGGGTTTCCTCACACATTACATATCATCATCTCAGTTCACAATTGTTCTATCTCCTCTTTTGTAATGTTGAGAAATTGTGATTTGAAATTTTTATTCTTCATGTAATATAGAGGATCCACAATGAACATAATCATAAAGTGTGGCTAAATTAGGGCACACAGTACTTGTTGAGTATAAATAATCGATAAACTTAATGCTCATATTTTAGATAGTGGAACTACAAAACTTTTGAGTTAAGGTGATGATATGATGATCTTGATATTTTGGACTTGGATACCTAGGTTTGAATCACATAATCATCAGGATAGAATGTGTAATTTCTCAGTGTGGTTTTAAAATCAAAAATAGAGTAACTGTATATTTGGACGTAGCAGTCGGTAACAGCCACCGTAAGGTTTCTATCAAGACAGGCTTTTCTATTTCTTTCTTTCTGTCACTTTGTGTGTCTATTTATTCACCGCTTGCCTATCTGTTTATCTGTTTGTCTGCATGTCTGTTTATTTGTTTATCTGTTTCTCTGTTTGTTACTCTGTCTTTCTCACCATGATTCCATCTCTCTCTTGGACACTGATATGAGAAGGATTATTACAGGCATAATTTTGTTTCATGTGCAATATGATCATGATTTTGATCCTGACCTTTGACCGTCACCAGGTGACAGCAGAAAAGGTGCTCGAGGAGGTGACAAGGGCAAAGTTGACGCCAGCAAGGATAAAGGGAAAGGCAATGTCAAGGACCCCAAAGCAGCTAAATTGGTCAGTCTATCCTACTTCCCTCTGACCGTCTGTTCGTCAATCCATTCCTTCATCTATCCATCCATCCATCCATCCATCCATGCATCCATCCATCCATCCATCCATCTATCCATCCATCCATCCATCCATCCATTCATCCATCCATCCATCCACCCGTCCATCCATCTATCCATCCATCCATCCATCCATCCATCCATCTATTCATCCATTCATCATCCATCCATCCATCCATCCATCCACTCATTCATTCATTCATTCATTCATTCATTCTTCATTCAATCATCAATCGTTCATGCATTCATTCATCCATTCATTCATTCAGTCTTGAACTCTTTTGCCATTAAATTTAAATGCCCCTTTCCCTCTTTGATTCTTTATTCATTTACATATTTATTCATTTATCTCTGGAATTATTTCTGAATTCGTTTATTCACGTTTTCATTGTTGTAATGATTACTTATTTTTTTTTATTTACTTATTTATTTGTCTGTTGTCTATATATTTATTTATTCCTGTACTTCTTTGCTTGCTTATTTATTTATTTTCTATTGTCTCTTCATTTATTTATTCCTGTACGTACCTTTCTATTTTTGACATACCTTCTCTATTCCTTTCTTTCATTCACTTCTCTTTAGTCGGATATTGAGATCATCATAAGTCATAGAGAGATAACAAAAAAAAAAAAAAAAAAAATATATATATATTTCTCTTATCGTTCACATAATGCGTCAAATAAAAAGAAATTCTATCCACTCATTACACAAAATATATGACCAGAGATGTTACAATCTAATTTTGGAGTTAACATATTTGAGAAAATAAAACATTTTCTGTCTTAGAATATTTCTTTTGTTTGTTTATTTATTTGTTTGTTTGCTTATTTATATGGGCTACTCTCAGTGAGATTTATGAAGGTATTAATAGCAATCTTACTATAAATGTCTTTCTCTTTTCCAGCAACCCCTGAAGCACTGAAGAACGACTATGAAATTCAGAACTGGGTCCAAGAGACAGTGAAGCCAAGGCATAAATCGTTTGGTGGTCTTGGAATTTTGGTCAGTTTGTGCTCCTGATTAGTATATGTATAGTGATACAGATTCAGTCATTTAAACTATGAGAAAGCTTGTGAAGTCTCTGAAAGATGTCTTGTCCCTCTTGTGTATTTAATGACTGATTTAATTGTGTGATTATATGTATTTTTCAATAAGTAGCGGGAGGGTAAATACAACAGTAACAACCAATTGCTCATTTAGCCTACTTTATTAGTCTTAGGTTTTGATCTGACGTTGACTCTATACACGGCAAGAAAATGTGACATCACACATTCAAAACCGTACATAATACTTTTTTGAAATCATTTGGTGTGGTGCGCAAACTGCTTAAATTGTTAAGGGTTACTTTTTCGTCGTTTGTCTCTTTAGCTTACCTATCAGAGTGATGATCCCCTAAAGCAGGGTTTCCACCCCGGAGGCAACTGGTATCGGAATCTTACCGTATTCTTCTTTTTCTATTATTGCTAGTCAATGACAGTGGTGACATGGAAGTGTTTTCTGTAGATTTAAACACCCCTCAGCATGTAATTTCCTGAATATATTTCATTAATGGACTATGTTCAAATTGTAATTATCCCCTCATATGAGGGGGATAATTACAATTTGAACATAGTCAAATTTACTATTACTAAATAGGCCTGTTACATGGATTAGGCGAAACAATTGTTACATATCTACAATTTACATTGGCGAAATCGGAGTTTCTCCTGAACATCCCGGTCCACGAAAGTTTACCTTCGTCACGCCCTCTCAGACCTTTAATATCTATTATTTCTTCTGCAATATGACTTTTCTCTCCCAATCATCCCTGGGAAATATTCGACAGTAACTCCATCTCCAACCTGTTTCATTCAGAGTATTTAACATTTACAACCCTACTCAGTGGAGCAACGGATAGTGGGGGGCAATGGGTAGGAATGCCAGTAAGAATAGCAACACATAGTCATGTTATTTCAGTAATTGATAGATCAAGACTAACTAACCCTGACCAGAACGTGCTGGAGAGAAATACGGGCTATATATACAGTTTCTAGCTAGGTAGGCGAAAGGCAAATCGGAGCAAAATATGCCCTACAGGTTTGGCTTTTGTTGACTCAGTAAATTATGCTTTATAATTATAATACAAATGTAGGTCTCAAGTCATTGTTTTCATAGGGAGTACCAGGAAACGGACAACTCACCACCAACGACCAGCTAATTCAGATTCTGACCTGCATCATTTACACGTGCAGCGTCTCTCACGCAGCGGCCAATTTCCCGCAGTTCGAAGAGTACGCTTTCCCGCCCAAGTATCCCGCCCTGCTCAAGGGAACACCACCCACTGATCCCGTGAGTCCCTACTTTTCTTACTTTATAATTATGTCCCTTCCCTTAACTCTGCTGTCTCCCTTTCTTTGTTTTAAATGACACAATGCCTAATTGATTCTTACTATTATTCTGATATAAACTGAGCTTGTGTAAACAATTGACTTCTGGCCAATTTTGTCCACTTTTCCCTGAATATTTTGGGTTAAATTTATGCTGAGTAACTGCATATAGATTCGCTGTCTGAAAAAAAAAAAAACAACAAAAACGTGTTCTCTTCAAAGCACGATTTCAGACAAGTTTGGACTGGGTTTCCTGTAAAATTTGTCTCTGATGTAAAATAGAACGCTTGTTGTTGCTGTTATTGTTGTTAGAGATGTAGTTGTCTTCTTGAAGTCCTTGACTGTGGTTGTTGTTGTTGTCGTCATTGGTGTTGTTATTGTTGCTGTTGTTGTCGGTGGTGGTAGTGCTGTTGTTGTTGTTGTTGTTGATGTTGTTAGGTATTTTATTCAAACTAATTCGAGGTATGAGAATAACAAGCAGTTATCTTGCAAACCCTAGCCTTATTCAGCCCATATTCTACAACCTCGTGCTTCATTGTATCATGTCTGTTTATTACTGGCACAGAACGCAGAAACAACGGAGGCCGATCTGATAAAAGTTCTGCCCAATCAGGCAGAGATGCTGGACGCTATGTGCAGTGTGAAGGTACTCAGCACCAGGGGCACCAAGAGACTGGGAGACTTTGAGGTCCAGTATATCCACGATCCGAGAGCTTGCCAAATTGTGGAGGAGTAAGTGGTATCCATCTCTGGTCTGATGATCATCAGAGAAATATTAGGAAACGGGTAGTTGGTAGCTGAGAGATACTGACGTGCCTAAACACAAGAAAAGACAACTGATTTGTTCATTTTCTTTATTTTTATTTTTATTTTTTTTTTTATTTTAAGGAGTTTATAGCCTTTAACTTTAGTGATTCAGACAGATGAAAAAAAAATGTATTGCTTTGAAACATCTGTTTAAAAAAAGGGGTAACTGGACATCATACACCAGTTAATTTCCAGATGTTTATATATCATGGATCCACTCCTTGTAGGTTCTCGAATGTCATGAAAAATACGATCCTCTACATTTATTGATCCATTTGTTTACTTGAAAATAGCAGAATGAAAAAGGAAAAATAATTCCTAAGGATGCAGTGTATATATGTACTTTAAGTATCTTGTTTGTATTATATTGTATTATGATATTTTGACTGTGTTTTCCTTTGATAAACATCCAATTTGTAACAAGATACCATTGAAATAAGCCCTTGATTCCTTTGTGTGGATATCCCCAGGTTCCGCAATGATCTGGGACGTATCAGTCACATCATCAAGGAGAGAAACAGCAAGAGACCTGAACCTTACATGTATCTGGATCCTTACAACATTCCCAACGCCATCAGCATTTAACCAGCTGATCTCTGAGATAACCTTGTTATACATATAAAGCTAACCTTGCAGTGGGCAGTCCATACAGTTTTGTTATCGAAACACAAACAAGCCTTAGTTTCCTAAAGGAAATACAATTATTCCTTCTCTGGCTATATTATTGTTATTATGGTAACTTAGAGACCTTTTATTATTTTGCCCTTGTCAGAACTTCCGGGTGCATGTGTTATAATTAAGAAGACAAAAATTAAGTATATTCGCCTTCACTACATTTCCTTTTTTTCAAGATATTCCTCGCCTGGAAAAGATTCGTAAATTATGGGGTGAGAAATACACGGATCTCGTGTCATGCACCTTGTCGTTATTGACCTAAGATGTCAATAAAATCATGAATCTCAAATCAATTTTTGAAGACATCATCTTGATGCAGTTATTTGCACAGCAAATCCCGTTACAAAATGAGTTATCTCTTGCCCAGCAACACACACACAGACACACACATAAAAACACACACCCACAAACACACATGCACACACACAAATTTGTTTGAAGGGCTCCCAGATTTCAAACAAATCTGAAAAGACAGATACAAACAGATTGAATTCTCATACATTAAACATTGAACACAAACGCACACACACACACACACACACACACACATAAAGCGCATAAAATTTGAGACAAAAATTACAATAGATAAATAATTTATGCTCATTTTAATATCAGGAGCTACCTTTCAATGATCCTGTAAATCAAACCTTGTTTGAAATATCAGATCTATTGCAGATGCAAAGCAATGGCAATTCCACAGACAAAACGTTCTATATCAAAGTATTAATGCGCTCATGAAATCAATACTCTTATGGATAGCAGGCTTATTTTATAAGATGGTAAGATCTTATCTCGGCAATTCCCCCATTCTTCCTCTATTTGGAAGAATGATGTTAAGGATCATTGATGGTCAAATTACATATGGGCACAAATGCTTAGTGAACTAGTACTCAGACGTTTAATTCCGACAATAATTTAGATCAAAGCTAACCCTATTGCTATAATCAATTATTATCAATAGAAATTGTTTGTCTTTGTTTGCCATGGCTGGGAAAGAGTATAAATATATTAAAAGTACATGGCTCCCAATACTGGGACGAAAAAAAAAAAAAACCCTGTAAATTAGAAGGAAAAAAATGAGAACAGGCACAACAATGTTTGAATAAATCCTTTATTCTATGACCTACGAGATTAAGCTCTTTCGCCCGATTTTTATATGTAACCGTCAGTCACTCTTTGGTATGAATTATTTGCTCAATTGTAGAACGATATAAATTTAAGAAGACTACTACTAGAAGTATTTCCTTTGTGTGTACCTTTCGGCGCAAGTTAAAATTTTGGCCTGAAAATAAAGTGAATTTGAACTACTGTTTTGGACATTATTTCTCAAGTTTTTTTGTTGTTGCTGTTGTTGTTGTTTTGTGTGTTTTTCACTGAGTCAGAATAATACACAATTCTATATATAGACATGCACGACTGAGATGTTTTTTTTTGCAAAAGACAATATACGGAGCTGCAAGGGGAGATCGTTTCGCAGATTATCTGCCCCTGACTCGCTCTCCCAAAAGAGGGACTCGTGTAATGAAAGATCATTTTGAACAGTCCTAATACTTCTTACTGCTAGACAAAAGAGGTGTTAAACAAGCACTGTAAAGAGGAAGAAATCCCCTTTCATCTTGTCAGTCTTTTTTTTTTTAAATTTCATGGTGTATGTTTCAAGCAAAGGGCCCAGAAGTATTTTTTTTTTCACTCTTTGCACTATTTATTCAATCTCTCTTTTGTCTGATAAAGGGAAGTAACAAAACTGAGCACAACGATCTCCCATTCAGCAGGTACTACTCGGCGATGAGTGCTAATTCCTCACAAACTTTCATCCTCTTCATGCCTGTTAGTATTACAGATTGAGATTCTTCCTCATACGTCGTGGTCCAGGTTCTGCTTCATTTTTCAGATTATTTACAAAATAATTTTCACTATTCATTTTTACCATCTTTTTCTTCAGCAATATCAAAGCAGCATTGTTTTTATACATGAGAATGAATATTAAGCTTATAATTATATACTGATGACTATTGCAAATGCAATCTATGAATTGCCGTATATAAATTTTGGAACAAGCGGTCGAGTGTCTAATCGTTGTATTACAGAAAACATAGATTTCCACCAAAGACTATGTGATAGGTCATTAGACCATAAGTGGAAGCACATATACACACACATATATACACAGACACATACACTGAGCGAGAGACAAAAAGTTATATCGAATGAGAGAGAGAGAGAGGGAGACGGCGGTTGAAAGAGAGAGAGAGAGAGGAGGGGGCAGAATGTTTTTCAAGAACCAACTTTTAGCACGCAAAAATTTATGGGTAAAACAGCAGCAGCAGCAACAGCAATAACAACAACAACAACTAAAACAACAGTCAGCCCGGATCTCCCTGAGAGCTCCTCGATCTCTCAAAGATGTAAGGTCTAAAAAGTATCATAACTTTGCTCACCTTTCGTCAGTTCTAGTGCCCGAAAGTTTTGACTACTTCTTTCCTAAAGTCACTCCTGAGATTGTTATTATTATTATTATTATTATATATTATTATTATTATACAGTATCCGTATTTGCTTACGGAACAAACTGTCTAGACAATTCAAGAAGTTTTCCATGTTATGCTTTGCCTCTTGAATATTTATTAATTTAATCGTTCAATTTGATTTTCCATAAGCACTCCGAAGAGTGATAGATTTCGATGAATTAAGCAATTGATTCTTTGCACTATGCGATCTAATGTAAACCGCCTTTCAATTAAATAAAAATCAAAAGCATAGGTCTATGTTTCACTGTTCAAAGGCAGCATAAATACAACACTTCAACGCATATGTGTATCAAGCCCCAAAAACAACACAGATGATCACTGTCTATACAGAGCAAAACATACTACGCATGATGCGATCAAGAAGAAAAAAGACACTTATTTCATCTTTTAAATACAGCAAAACAAGTCACTCGAATGTCATATTGTTAATTTTGAAACGCTGGTTCCAAATTTAAACTTACTGTTACGCTAGAATGTTATTTGGATAATTTATGACCGTTGCCATAGCAACCATGAGTGATTTCACTTTTTTTTCTATTGCTGTCCTCTAATCTGATCATGCCGAATTCGATGGTAATGGTTAAAATTTACCTCCCAGCAGTTTCCAGAAAAACCTTTTTATTTGCCTTTGACCTTACTTAAGTCATTTAACTGTGTGCATGTTTAATTGGCATGTTTGTCTGATTCAGAATATGTATTTGGAAACTTGCTAGCCTATGTGGTTGCCATAGAAACAGCTGCCATCTTGGATTTTGCCCTGTTTTTACAAACCTTATCTCCTCCGTTACTACCAAACCAAATCATTCCAAACTTTGCATGTCATTTTTAAATCTAATATCTAAAATAATTACAGGAGGGAATGTGAGTTTTATTGATAGTTATTTTGTTTATGAATTTTGAAACACAACAGGATCTTTGAGTGAGCCATGGTTTCTCACAGTAGCCAATTTCCACAAGCATTTCATGACTTCCTTTCACAATATAAAGCACTAAGTACTGATTTCAGTACAATGAATGACTTCTGTTACTTTCAGTGATGTTTATTTTCGATCGAAATCTAACAACAACAGCAGCAACAACAACAATAACAACGACAACAACAACAATAACAACAACAAAACACAATTTTGTTAAGTCTATATCTATACGATAAATTTACAACAAAACCCCAAAGCAGGCTTATAGACTCGAAAACTGCTGAATTTATTCATTTAAATTTTGGCGCACAAAATTGTGTTGCATAAGGATCTGTGTTTCTACTTACTAAAATCCGAAAAGAACTGATTATGTCTGACGAATTCTAAAACGACAATACTAATTGAATAGTCAATTCGCGAGGGTGTTTAATCCGAATTGTACGTTCGTAGAATGACGCATTTTGCTATATTTTTTTCTTCCTCTTCCGCTCTGAGCATCCAAGACAATAAACACGTTTCATTTGAATAACCTTCAATTTAATCATCCAAATACCAACACAGAGATGCATACGCTTGCCATAAACTTTGAGTTGCAGGATAGTATCATTTTGACCGATATTTTAAAAAATCTCCCATGAAGACTGTGGGTTCTCTACTAGTTAAATAATAACCATTTGGTTATTAATAATTGACATGATTGGGAAGAGAATAAGAAAAAAAATTGGCTATCCAAATGAGGACAATTAATAAATCAATGGATGAGGATTTGGGAAAAAAATGAAAGAGAGAATGAAGGGTAAACTGTGCTCATAAACCTGAATGAGTACAAATTATCAATATTAACTAGCATAATTATAGAACATATTAATTCATATGAAGGAGAAGTTGGGTATTCCAGTAAGTGTATTTAAAACTGGATGATTACTTTGCTGCCTACACCAATTACACAGTAATAGTGTAAAGGTTAGATGTACGTAATGCTAAAAGAGCTAATGGTTGCCTTACAAGCATTAGAAATGATTATGTATAATATAAGTAGAATGGCAGGAAAGCCAATAATCTTTAAGGAAAAAAAAAAAAGACAAAAAGCTCTAAATCTGTAGATAGGCACTAGCGTTGTGTACAATCAAGTTTGGACGGTGATTTTTTTTTTATTGTTAAAGATAGACTATTTTCATCTTTTCCATCGAACTGGGCATGTTCAAATTAGAGGATAACTGTGAAAAAAAATCGACCTTTTCAAATGATTGCCATGGCAACGCCGCCGTCTTGGATTTTGGCGTCTCTAAAATGGCTAACTTCAAAATCTATCTAGTCCGCCAAATTCTAACAAAACTTGATGAAACTTGGTGCGCCGTGAACAAGCTGTTTAACATAATATCTAACAAGCTACATGTTTTTAGCCCTTCCCATGGAAATAAAATTTTCTAAAAAATTTTGAAATGCCATGTAATGAAATTTCAAATTTCGCCGTTTTTTTTTCATACTAAAAACCTATATTTTTCTCTAATACTTACCAACAGAACGGGACGCGCCTAGTTTGTTTGTTTGTTTATTTTTGTTGTCTTGTGAAAATGATGTATACCAAATTTTGTTAGAATCGATTTAGAGACTGACAAAGAAACAACAACAACAACAAAAACAGGTTTTGAGAAAAACGCGTTCAAAGTTTTTTTTTCATAGAAGAATTGACATGGAGAGTTTTTTGTTTGTTTGTTTATTCCGCTTTTAGCCTCAAATCAACCCTTTTTACATATTAGCCTTCTCCATGACTTTTGTGTCTTTTGTTGCCGTTTCCTGGCTTGGCATATTTTTTCTCGAATTTTGTACCCTATCTCCCATCATTTTAAGGGCTCCCACGGAGCCATTTCCTGATTCTCGAGGGTCTGTATGTGGTCCCTATATCTTTTTCTGTCAAAACCACGAGTTTCTTGACCTTTTCCATTGCAAATAGTCCACAACTGAGCTCTGAAGCAGCAGAAAGAAAGGAAAGTTTTCCTATTTACAAGACGCGGAGGTTCATTTTAGAGCGCCCGGTGAAAGCTTACACTGATAATCTGCGTGATCAGCAATTTTTTTTGGCCTCAGAGTGGTCATCCAATTTCTATTCCTGGCACTGGGGCTAATGATATTGCCAGAAGAGGTCATAATCGAGTGTTTTATGCACTCTTTGCCAATAATATATACTCAAATAATGATGATCTGCCACTTCGTGTAGCAGCCAGAGGGAGCCAAATCCTGGTTGGCATTAGGCCGGGACATCCGTTGAATGACCGAGGGTCGAACACGCAAGAATGGACATATCCACTTTTTGATACCATTTTTATACTCAGAAAAGACCGACCTTTTCTCAAGAGAAAACAAAAATCCAAAATCGAATTTTTTGAGCTAAATCCATATTTCAGGACCCTTCCTTCCCCCCCCCCCCCCCCCCTTTTAAATGATTATACTTGGCACCAGAAACAGTAGAAGAAGGCAGGAGGGAATATTCAAGAAATAACTTGCTAGGTTAAGCAGTTGCACTAAAAATTATATCTTGAATGCTCTCCCTTATTTCATCGGTCAATCAATTGATGGTAATGGTCCCAGACTTTTCTGCGAGGAAATGATTGCATTTCCTTGTCTTATGTTTTCTATTTATAATACAGAGAACTTCTTAGCTGCATGGTTAACATATAAATATATGTTGCTCGTCCGTCGAAACGACGAGGGTCATCTTGTCATCTTCTTCTAGGAGGTTGGGGGTCTCTTGGTCTGTGGATTCGTAGGTGGCTGGTCACGCCGATTTTAGCTCGGCAGGTTCGTTAACAATATGGGCAGGGGATGGTGGCAGCAACTGGACATCTGTTGGCGCTGTCCTTCCTGGCTTGTCGGCGTTGCTCTGCTGCAACTGTCCTGTTGGCCCCATAGTTTCTGGTTCCTTTGTGGACGACAGCTCGCCATTCACTTCTGACCAAAGCTGTTGTTTCCCATGAGTCAGGGCAATTCGCAAATGTTGAAGGCCTTGAGTGAAGCATATA
>JBCEWB010839789.1:0-11397 GCA_039654565.1 Peronia peronii
TCATTAATACATTGTTTGTTATCTTATCTCTCAGAGAATCATTCACATTTTCGTCTACGTTCCTTTCCCTCTTCTTTCTCTCCCTCTGCCTCTCTGACGGTATATCAGTCTATCTATCCATCTTTGCTATCTTTTACCTCTCCTCTCCTCCCTGCCCCTCTTTTTGTCCCCCCTCCCCCTCTCTCTCTCTCTCTCTCTCTTTCTTCCTTTGTACATATTTTGAACATCAATAAGTCATATGCACTATATTTGGCATATTTTCAATTCCTCTTTTCAATGAAGAGAAGACATTTCATGTCAAGTAAAAGTTTAATTTTGAAGGAAAAAAACAACAACAAAAAACAAACAAACAAAAAACCAGTCATGTAAAGTTTGTACAAAAATTCATAGATTCATGGCAGCAAAGGCGGCTGTAGTTGTGTAACATAAAGGACAGACATGTCACTCAGTGTTGTTTTATTTCATAACCACAAAAGAAGTGAAAATTAAGCACAGACACACACCCACAGACATACACACACACATCCATACACACACACAAATGTCCGTGATAGAATTATACTTTTACAGTTGGCTGTCAATTTTACATTCTGGGACTTAATCAGATTACCTTCAGAACCTACAAAAGATGGCATAAAAACATTATTTGAGAAAAAAAAGGCATGCATCTGTGTTTCCGATGAAAATCATAGTCATTGCATTGTAGAGAATCTAAGTCGAGAAGACAATTCATAAGGAATAAAAGAGTAAGGTTTGATGGCGAAGAGCGTGAATTTTTTCTTTGTCCACAATACAAAGAGCTTGGAAAAACTGAGGTTGGAGAGGAAGGTGGATGATGTGAGCAGTCAAAAACAGCAACTACAATGTCTTGCTTTATTACGTCTGAACTCCTAAACAAAGGAATCTAATATTGTAATCCTGAGAACTATATTTTTAACGGCGAGGACAAAACATTACAGAAATAAAACAAAAAGGAATAAAACAAAGTGATAGACAACAAAGAAGAAGCAGGAGAAAGAGCATGCGAAGAGGTAGATGCGAAATAATAAGACAAAGGGAAAAAAATGAAGAGAAAAAAAACATGGAACAAAAACTGGAGGGGAAAAATCAGAGCACAATATGAAATCTCACAGGAAATGAGCAAACATATCAAGGCCGTCTTAAATTTAAAAAAAAAAAAAAAACTCGTCGCTTACTCAGTGAAGTTGTTATTGTTGTTTTCTTTTCCCTTCTTTCGTATTCATTAACCTAGAGAAAGATGACCCATGTTGTGTCTGCTTAACGGTAGCTGTCTGGTTATCAGCGTCTGAATGTCCCTGTGTTTGCATGTTTGATTGTGTTTTTGTTTTACCTGAGTGAAATGGTTGTCTACTGTTTATGTAATTACTTGCATTCTGAAAATATTCTTGTATTTATTTATCTATTTATTTAATTATCTGTTTCTTTCTTTCTTTATCTATCTTTCAATCTATTTTTCATTTATATATCTAGTTTTCATTAAATCATCTATTTATTGCTTCGTCGGGTGTTTTTAATGTCATTCTCCTAGCTTTTGCTTGGTTGTCTGAAGATCCGAAAACAGTAAAGTCAGTTCTCCTATTACTGATGTGTGTGTGTGTGTGTGTGTGTGTGTATTCACTTTCTTTTTTTTTTTTGGGGGGGGGGGGTGTCCCAACCCATCACAATGATGGTCATCAGAAAACGCATTTAGCCAAGATCTATTTTCTACCTGTAATTATGTCTCTACCAAACATTGATGGATTGTGTGGAAATTATGCAACTGAAACCTGTTTTTTTTTTTACTTACTCGTGATCTTGCTTATTTTGCTCAAGTTCAAGATCTCGAGATACAGCATCAAATATTTGTACAAGTCATTAAGTGAATATAAAAAACACAGACATGTTTCACTACTCGACAGTAAAGTTGAACACGGATGCAACAAAATACATGTCTTAATATTATTACAACGAACCATATTTCATTCCCTCACTCTTACCCAATTTTCCTTTTTCTTTTCGTCGATCCGCCATTTTCTTATCTTTCCAGGGCTCAGTTCTTGGTTTCTCGGCCCCTGACCTCGAGACTAAACAGACTGCTATATTTACATGTGCGGATTGTGCTCTACTTTTGCACAGTGGTGGTCTTCTACGTGAGGAAGATCAGACTATGCCCCTGGCTATATAGTCTCTTTTACATGTTTATTTCTTTTACACATCTGTACATATTTATAATATACCTCATTAGTAAGCCATGTCTTCTGGTTGACAGACGGGCATTGTTTAGTCTAGCTGTTTCGGGAAAACAGCACGATCTTTATTCAGAAAAATTAAACCCAACAACACAAACGTTTTAGATCCATGAGCTTGTTTAACAATATGCTATTCAAAGAACATACTTTTTGAAGAAATTAGACGGCTATAGGTAAGATTTAAATTCTAACTTCGCTTACGATTGCCATGTATTCCGTCAGTTCCAACAATTGGGGCATGTAATGTTTGTATGAAACGATCTCTAGTTCTTAGTTTCCCTCTCATGTGCACTTTCTTCTGCTCTACTGTCCACTCAGATGTGAGGAGATCTAGCTAATATAACTATCAAATGCCAGACACGTCTACTAGAGTTGGGACAAAATGACATTGCTCTTTTCATCTTCAGCAGAGTGAGAAATGCACTTATCAGAATGCAAAGATCTTTACTTCGTCTTGTTCTCTAGCACACTTTTTCTGTTGTCTGGCTCAGGTCTGAGAAAATCCAGTTAACAGACTATGATGTTCACAAATTCAAACTTCACTTACTACTGGCTGTGCAAAATGGCGCGGCTTTTTTTTCTTTTCAGCGAGACATGCACATTCTTCATGCAAAAGTCTCTACTCCACTTTTCCGTCGGAAGGGTGACTGGCTAAAGCCTCAGACAAACATGCAGAGCTCTAAGCCCCTCGAGGTACAAACATCTTTGTTGCACTGGTTGGGAAGAAATGCCTAGCGCAATAAGGATATCAGTACTGTGGCTAACATTGGATTGTTAACTCAATTTTAATTTCCCTTACATTGCCAAATGTAGTATATCTCTGATAAACAGTCATAAAAATATGCTATACATATACTCTGCTGCTAGTATTATAGCACATTTAAATATGATAATATCTGCCTACATTTATTGTAATTTGGCGTAATGAGAAGCCTATATAAATAAATTAAATACAGATTTGTCGTTATACTGAATATATAGATGCTAGTGAATAAAACAGAATAAATTACACACATGCTTCCGTGTCTCATGGTTTTTGGCTGCCGAGTTATCCACTGCTCACATTTTCTTTTCGTGAAGATAAATAAAATTTACGTGTGCCGCATTGTCTGTTATCAACCAGGTAGGTGGAATATCCTGTAACATTTGTGTTTCCATATGTTGTCCTCGTGTTTGTCAAACTTTCTGAGCTCGTTATTTGTTAACAAAAGCGCACGACGTAAACGGCCTTTTAGCTCCTTCGATCCTCTTTGGCTTTCAAGCTCAGTTTTGTTGTTGAACATGAAAAGTCCATGGCCAATTCTGTAATAAGCAAACCCACCTGCCCCACATGGAGGTCACGGGTCGATATTGTGCATGGTAAGAACACGAGTCAGAACAAACCAATTAGTGCTGATGGACGCTCTCACGGGCGTTCTTATGATGAGGCAACGTTTGAAAAAAAAATCTGCACAAATGAGGCTAAGAATACAAGATGAGCTCTAAGAAGGAAATTTCCAAAATCATTATTGTTGATTTCCTGTTATTATTATTATTATTATTATTATTATTATTGTTGTTGTTGTTGTTATTGTTATTATTATTTTGAAGACGTGATATTTTGTCTTTCTCTGAATTCAAGTGATATAAAAACAACAACAACAACAACGATACTATTTAATATGTTAAGAAAACAACCTGGAAAATTCGATTTCCAGGGGATCAGTGTCTATGAAGTCCATTACGCTACCAAGAGGGATAAAGCTGAGAATAATAGCTAAGCTGTGGTCTAATGGACTACATGATCTTTCTCCCACGGAAATTTCTCTCAATCTAAAGTTTGACAGGATAGAAAGTGGGAGCAGATGTTTTACCGACAGAGTCTATCGGGACTTCCAGTAAAAGCGGGGCGTGTGAGAGATCGGCTGCCCGATAAATCGATAGATCCAGAGAGAGTGAGTGAGTCAGTTGGTGTGCCTAGGTAATGGCTCAAAGCTCTGATGTGCGAGAGAAAGAGTCGTTTACAATATGGCCAAAGCTTTACTAGGGGGTACTGTGAAAATTCAAAATGAATGAGTCAAAAAGATAATTTTTCCATTCTTACACTGCGTTCGATATTTATTTTGACATTCCCTATACAGATATCATAGATTCAGTAAATGGCTTATCAACAATCATGTTCTTAAATTGGATAGAGATAAGGCCTAGTATATAGAATGTTCATGGTTTGAAACTTACATCTCGGGAAACTAAGATTAAATGGCCAGAATTATAAACTAGGGCTATATCTGATCTTTTCTTAAAATGTTGAAGGTATTTTATAGTCGAGGTGTTGTAAATATCTCCTCAGAATTCCATGTTTGAAATGGGAGATCGTTTCCCAGATTATTTGCCTCTGACTCGCTCTCCCAAAAGGGGTGCCATTAGCGTAATGGGAGATCATTTTGACCAGCCCTATTACTTCCCTTTGCCCGACAAAAGAAGTGTTCAGCAAGCAGTGTAAAAAGGAAAAAATCCTTTACTTCTTGTCATTCGAATGACTGATCACCAAAAATTTGATAAAATTATAACAGTAAGAAGAAAACAATCTCTTTATACCATTTTTTAAAATCTTTCATGGCGTATGTTTCAAGCAAAGGGCGCAAAAACGTTTTTTTTCCTCTTTGCACTACTTGTTCAATCCCTCTTTTGCCTGGTAAAAGAAAGTAATAGGATTAAACACTACGATCTCCCATTAAATACAATTGTATTGCTGTATTGCTTTATTTTAGGAGACATGATTTATATGACATTTGTTTTCTCTCTGACCATCTTATATATATATCATTCTAGTGCATTTCAAATAATTTTATTTTTTTAAATAGCTTCATCCTCTTAAGGAGAAGTACTGGAACTTTTATTGCTGTGAGGACATTCGAATGAAATGTCAAGACTGGGATTTTCCTGAATCAGTTTAGAAATAGAAAACAATAAAGTGGAAAATACTATCGCACGCCATTAGGGTTAGTACAGCACAGACACTACTGATGCTCCTCCTATATACGTCAGCAACGTGCCTTTCAAATGGCGCGCCGGAAGTAGATCGCGTGCTGTCAGCCATTGGCCAGGAGGTCCCTTTGTACTGATGACAACACTCGTGATGCAAGTCGTAAAACTTACTGTCCTTTCTCTCAATATTTGAGAAAAGACTAATAATAATAACAATGACAATAATAATAATAATAGTAATAATGATGAAGACGATGATGATGATAACACTGACATTAACAATGCTTATAATAAAATTGTGACTATGATGATCACTCTTTTACTGTTGTTTTGTTGTCATTTATGTAATTCATTTCAGCATGTTAACAATGATGTTAATATATTTTTGTTTTTGTTGGTCTTTACCATAATATTTTTGTCATTACATCGTCATCGCTGTTACTATTAACTTGTAACATTCCCCGGCTTGCCCAACGAGGCCCTTCAATGGTCATGATTAGTTTTGTCGAGACTGTCACAACTTTTTGAACTCATTACTTCTTGATAAAAGTTGCCCATTCTGTACTCAATCTACGAATTTAAGCAGTGTTCTCGAATTCTAAATTATTTTGTAGCGTTCTCTTTATCAGAAGATAGCTGCTTTAAACAGGAAGTTTGCATTTCATAGCTTCATCCCATAGCCGAATTCGGACCTGAGCAGACTTGTTTGAATTTTGCTGTACGATGAACGTTACACTGATATGAAACAATAACAATGGAGATAATTCATATTGCTTTTATTCTCCTAATGTACAAGCTCAAAACATTTCACAGTTTCAGATTTATAGGTCTTTCTTCTAAGCTGTTAGAGAGACGGTAGGTCTGATATGATATCATCACGAGGGCAAATTAAAAGAATGTAAAGCCACGCCTTCTTAAAAAATATTTAAGACTACAGCGAAATAGGAAGAAGAAAAAGAAAAGAAGAACGCAGATTACGTTTCTTTGTTTACAGTATGGCTGCAGGACCGAGAACCAAGCAAGCTGATCCACTGGAACTAGCGGAGTCCTGAAGCATCCGTGTTTGTTTTGTTTCGTCATGGAAGATTTATGACGATTTTTATGTCGATTACAAATGAGATGACCCAAACAATTCAAGCATTAGTTAAAGAGAACCTATCGTAGAATCAGCATTTTCTTGAAAATCTTTTCATGCCAAGAATTCTTACTTTGAATGCCATACGAGATACTCTGTGCAAGTAACTTAAAAAAGAATTTTAAAAATGTACCTGTTCTTGGGGGCACCCAGAGAAAGTACAGAGAACAGGGAAACTCCGTTTGCAGTACAAATCACGGCAAAATAAAGCAAGTAAAAGTATCACTGATGTCAAGAGCACGTCATACATAGTCACACATATTCATCAGCAGCCAGGAAAAAACCTGGAGAACGATAACCCTATTCATGGTACGAATTGTGTTTAAATATGTGTTTGCACTTGTGCAAATCAGAATTGACAGCATAATTTTGCTGCTCGTAATGACTTCCAAGGCGCGCTTGTAGGCACATTAACAATTATAATTCTCTTATAGCCAGTGTCTTAACCTGTGACTCACATGGATCACTACGGTCCAAACTGTATAAGGTAAGTCAAGGTAACGTAAATTTCATTCCATATAAATCTTAGTTAATCTAGTAAGACATGAAAGACAGAAATGCTACTAGGGAATAGAAGAGTGTTTAAAAAGGGATTTTCTTTACTTTGCAGCACAATCTAGTAAGACTGCAAATTTATCATAAAATTAAGGTAATTGCTCAACCGGAAACCCTTATAAACATTGTCACAGTCATGACTCTTGAAAATTATGTGGGAAACCATTTTATTACAGCATTGTTTACTGAACAAAAAGGTGAATAGTATGACCCTTCTTGTCCCCTTATCCAGGGCACAGTGTATGTGTGTGCGTGAGCAGTGTAAGGCAGTAGTGGTAGATAATGACTCCGCTGTAGTCAGAGACAGCAGCTGCTGCCCTGAAGGACATTACTATCGTCCTTGCTCTACGATAATGGCCAAAGTCATACTTGACCTATGCCAAAATACAGCGGATGTCCCATGGCATACCTGAGCATAACAGCTATCAGATCATGTCATAAAAAGAAATGCGGAAATAGACAATGGCGTAAGTCGTAAAGTGATTTCTACTATAGATATATTCCATTTGCTATATATAATATTTCATTCTGGGCTGATTATAGTTCATACAGAATGTAACTGCATCTCAATATATTTCAAGAGTATTCAAAATGACTTGTATTCTTATTGTACAGCTGTGGCGTTATGTCGACAGACAATCCTACACGCTTTTAGGTCCTAAGTATATGGGCGATTCTGAGGAATTAAAGAAGGTTTTGTGGGGTTAAAAAACGAGGGAGAAGCCAAAGGGAGGGGAAGTACATGGTAGAAATCTCCTGGGGATTCACCACTCTTCCATTTCATTCCTACCCACCTACTCATCTAGATGCACAAAAATTTATGACATGAAGACATAATTATATTTTTACAGTCTTGAAAGAAGGAAAACCATTAGAGACTGAGATAACAAGATTTTCTTTGCAAACTTGACTACAACAACAATAATAACAATACACTTGCCAGTAAATGCACTGAGATGAACCATCTGATCTATTGAGCTTAAAATTGTTATGTATATCTTCTTAATGAGAGTTCACTAAATTGGCTCAAAAACAGAAATGTCTACGCCCAAGCAGAAATCCTGTCAAAGCAGCTAAACCAGGATTACGGCCATTCGGTACCACAGAACTAAATCTAAAAATATTACAGTGACATCAGTGAAACGACACTTAGCCCCAAAGTAGCAAGATGTTTGGTGGGCATAGTTATTGGTCAACAACTGAAGCTCTGGCAAAGCTGCTGAACTGTTTTACTGCTTCTGATGCTTGTCAATGGCAAGTGTCACCAGAAGCCAGACAGTTTATGCAAAAACTTTAAAAAGTTGCTGTCACAGCGTTGGAAGTGGGCGTTGTCTTAGCTGGCCACATTGTGCTGGCGTGATGGAAATTTCGGTTTTCCACGGATTTATTTGTCTTCAGCTCTACACCTCCGCGTCACCAGCTGTCAGAATACCAGTAGGTGAACAATTGCACTGAGGGTCGAATCGGGGTAAGCTTTGTTGTTCTTCTTTTCCTGACAGCACGCTAGTCAGCTTTATTCGAACTGCTAGAATAGTATCTATCACCTACTCTCAAATCAAAAACAATCCGAGGAAGAATTAATCAAAAAGACGATTCCTCTCCCTAGCCTCAGCGACACTTTTCCTGAAAATCTATTTGTAATAGTAATATATATACAGATGGCATTGTCATTGATAAATACATTATTCATGGTCATTCACTCGTTACTCCTCTTCCCTTGAGAAACACTGCGGTGTCCTCAAATAAAACAACTTTTCGGACTATCATTGATCTTCTCACGCCTATCATCCGCGGATGTCTCGCCCTGGGACTACATATAATGAGATGGGAATGCTGAAGGTATGGTGTCCAGAAGAAGGAAATGCTTCTGAGTTCACCATTTTGTTTCTGCACGGGCAGATCGTGGTTATCCGGTATGTTGGAAATCGTTGAAACTGTTCCCTCCGCTAGACCGCTACTAATGGCACTGCGATTTCGACAGCTGAGGTGTCATTTCCATATATGTGTCCTCCATCGCAGCAGAGCTGATCACAGCCTTGATAGATAGTTCTTATTTTGCTTTAATCCCATTTCACAAAAATGTGTGCCACTGATGCTTGATTTTTCAAAGTCAATCCTTAATTAAGAGATTCTCCCCTAGTTGATTAAATTCTTTGGTTAAATTCTTCAGACATTCACTTGGCCCACTTCCATAGGCATCAGGAACATTTGTCATATAGACTCGGTGCTTAGTCATGACGAACGTCGCCGCGAGGGCGACAGTTCATTACAGGTAAACATTTTCCTCATGTAGTCCTTAAAGATGCGGTTCATGAAGGCGTAAATGAAAGGATTGGCCACGTTGTAGATGAAGTAGAGGTAAAAGACCACCTTATTGTAGGCGATGAGTCGCTGCGACATGATCCAGGCGGGAACAAAGGCCACGATGAAGACAAGAGTGACGGTGAAGAGCATCAAGGCAGTGCGTACGTTGGCCGATCTGTTCTCTTCTCGGAGTCGATCAGCATTGTAACTGTGCTGGGATTTACGTCTACGAGTTTTGCCTTTGTATCTTTTCATGGAATCCCTGTTCTTGTGCCATTGGTATTTCTGCTCGGGCAGATGGCTATGTCGTCGGGCTGTACCGACCGGAGTCCCTTCTGAAATGCCTGAGTTGTTGTTGTCTATGGAAGTGTTGTTGTAGAAGCTGAGGATTGGCGTGTTGTCGTCATTATCTGTCGGGGTGACGGCAGTGCTGGTGGTGTTTGGACTCTGGGAAATCTTAGTTGTGGAAGTGGTTTCCACCAGCAGGTTGTTTCCATGTTTCACTGAATCCTGTGTGTTCAGTACCTTTGTGACGTCCGTCCCGGAAGTTGTGCGGATGATGACCTTGGGCGGCACCTTGTTGGTCCCAGTGATTGGGTTTGGGAGATTCGCCGACGACCAGTTGTTTTTGTTCTTGTTGTTCTTTCTCTTCTCGTTTTCATTCTCATTCATCACTCGTGTGTTTCCAAAACTGCCGTCTCCGTTGACATAGGAGCACATAATGAGCTTTTGTTGGAGTTTCTTAGAGCGCCGCAGACACATGAAGCGGTAAATGAGAAAGTAGAGTGTCATCACTGTGACCAAGCACACAGGATAGACGGCTGTGTAGGTGCGCTGGTAGACATAGAATAGAGCTTCGCTGAAGATCACCCAGGACGGATCGCAAATCCCCAAGAATACTACCTCCCTCAGCACAGGCACAGTGTCATTACGTCCGTTATAGGTATAGTTACTGGCTTGAAGCTGAGCAAGAAGCTTTCGTTTGCTCTCCGTGTACACCTCCCTATCGTGACTCAACCAGTACATCTCATCAATTCTCGCCAAAGATTTTGTGAAGTTTGTTCCCATCACGGAGTCAATCTGGGCGCTGTCTATTCGCTCCATTACCTGGTAGACGCCGTAAAAGAGCGAGGTGATAATACCCAACAAACTGGCGATCAGACATAAAGAGATGACAATGCATCGAGCTCTCCTGAGAGTGATGATCCTGCGTAAAGGATGGCAGATACAGAAATAGCGGTCAAAGGCGATGGCCACCATGATGAAAGCCGACAGTGGGATCTTGGAGGTGAGGAGAAAGTGGTACAGCTTGCAGATAAAGTCGAATTTGATGTTGTGCTTGGTGTACTCCATAAACATAGTGAAAGGAATGATGACCATACAGGTAAAAAGGTCAATCACTGCCATGGTGATGATGAAGACTTGAGCTGTTGATTTGTCACGCACTCTCTGTAGTAAAGAAAAACAAAACAAGATTTGTGAAAAGAATGATCAGTTTATATGTAGCAAATTAAGATAAAGCTCTTATAATCATAGTAGCACAGGCACAAAGTAACATATATACTAGTTAACCCTATAAAATATTTACCAACACGGAGCAAAACCAATTCAGGACGGATGTGTCACAAGAGAAAAAAAAAACCACAGCCGACAATCATTATTAAATACATGTACTACATAATGTTAAGCGGCCCACACACGTACGAGTTTGACCTCGAGCCCGGCCTAAGAATATTTGTTCAACACACACGCACCAATCACACCTTAGGATATATTGCGCGCGAAATGCCGGCCTGTCTGTATAGTTCATCAGAGAGTCGTGTCAATGTAAGGAGGCTCTTTCATGAACGCGGTGGCGACGACAAACAAAATTCTATTAGTGGACTAACTGTATATTCCCTACTGATGAAAAAAAAAAAAAAAGAAGTAGAATTAAAAAGAGGACTTTCTGGTCTAAACAGTGGCTTCTTGAACGAGATATCTTCACCCGCCAATCTTCTCAATGAGCTTCGATTGTATTCACGCGACTTTCACAACTACCTACGTATGAATGAAGAAACCTACATGGACTGTTGAACCTTTTAACCCCTTTTATTGAAAAGTAGGGCATTATGATGAGAGCGGCTATTTCTCCCTCATGAACGGCTGACAGCCACTTTGAGGTTGGTTCCTTGCCACAGGGAGGTC